>JAHBCN010016118.1:0-19996 GCA_019359885.1 Listronotus oregonensis
TAATAAAATTGTATTTCTTATTCAACAATTATTTACCTTGACTATAATAACAACAAGAAATGATAATAATTGATCTCCGAGGAACCAAACCAGGGTTTTCTAAATCCTGTGACAAAGGCAGACTTTAAAAAATCTAAGCCCACAAAAAGTTTTTTCAAAACCCTAGTTCCGAAAACCGACAGGGTAGGATTCAAGCAAAAAATTAGTATAATCAAACTATTTTAAAAGCCCAAAAACGTTTTAATAATTGGATAAAGAATAAAGTCCTCTCTTGCTCGAATGGCAGTGAATCCTTCTGGTCCTTTTCCTAAAACATTAGTCAAAACCCTTGCACAAATTCTTTTGCACTCCTAATCTTTGAAGGGTAAATTGTTTCTACCTCTAAAGGAAAAGCCTAACTATTTGCCAAGTACTTTGCTGCAAATTTTACTCTCGATCCTTCCGTTAATCTTCCTCTTCCAACAGTTGCACCTGTTCCTCATAATATGTCCGATATCATTTTTAAAGTTAAACAGATCAAGCGTATCCTTTTTTCTATTAATACCAAAAAATCGTCTGGGCTGAATGGCATACCAGCAATCGTTTTGAAAAAATGTGCCCCTGAACTTGCACTCATCTTAACTCACCTCATTTGACTCTCTTATGATTTGGGTATTTTTCCGAGAGCTGGAAAGCTGCACGTGTGCAACCAGTCCCTAAAAAAGGATGCAAAACTCTCCCTTCTAACTATAGACCTCTATCTCTATTTCAGTTGTTTTTAAAGTACTGAAAAAAATTATTCATTCCCAAATCTTAAAATATTAAAAAAAAACACAAAATTTTCGTGACAGGCAGTATGGATTCCATCACAGAAAATCCACAGCTGATCTTCTTTCCTTTGTCTCACAGAACTGGAACTTGGGTTTCTTGGTAAATCCCAGATCGTTGCTCTTGACATATCCAAAGCTTTAGATCAGATCTGACATGCTGGGCTTCTTAACAAATTCTTTCTACAATCTTTTTCTTAAGCTTTGTTCTTGGCTCTTCAGTTTCCTCTCCAACCGACGTATATCAGTTATTGTAGATGGTCATTCTTCCAGCTTCTACCAAATTAATGCTGAGCTCAGTACTGGCACCCACTCTGTTTCTTTCTTATATTAACGATCTTCCCTGTTCCACAATCAATCCTATTCATAGTTTTGCTGAGTCTTTTCTAATAGTCTATTTCTCAAACCAGCATGATTTGGAAAACAAGACCTTAAAGTAATCTTGGATTGAAGCACCAAAAATATTCTCCAGTTTAATGCCTTTAAAATAAAGTCATGTTCTCTATCGCGAAAAAAGTCTGCAAATGCTTATCCGTTATGTACGAGCTACCAAGTTCTGCAGAACAAAGAGTCTTCTCTCGTTACTTTAAAAAATTATATGAACTGGCACAAACGCATTACATCCATAGTCTCAGCAGCTTCAAAAAAGCTTGGATTTTTTTTAAACAAGAAAGTATATATCTTCTTTTAATCTGTACACTCTGTATATATCCCAAATCACACCATCTTTAGAATATTGATCTTATTACCTCAGGAATGATGTTCCCTACAAATCTTACGCTTACACGAAGGCTTTCTTCTTTTGCCCACCTATGGGATGTAGAGAATCCGTCGCTCTTTTCTAGTGATGAGCAAAGCAAGACCAAGACCAAGACCGGGCTAGTCTTGGTCTTGCAAGCCTGGTCTTGGTCTTGGTCTTGCAAGCCAAAGGAAGGTCTTGTTCTTGGTCTTGGTCTTGCACCACCCGGTCTTGGTCTTGGTCTTGGTCTTGCTGCAAGAGTCTTGCTGGTCTTGCTTTTTTTGGTTTGATTGATTGATTGATTGATTGATAAACTAAATACACAAGTTGAGGTTTTGTCCGCCTCGACACTGCAGCCTACAGGGCTTGTTGTATCTCTTTTGTATTTGTTTCAGTTAAGGTTTGACACCTTAGACAGGTGTAGTAGCCCTTTTACTGTTCTTTTCTGGTCTCCAGCCTCCTGGTGGTTAGTGTCCACCATGAGGTTTTGATTTGTTCTCCAGTATGTAAGTGCAGGGCACTCATATATGATGTGAGAAGCTGTCTCTTCCTCTTCGTCACATAGTCTGCAAATGGGTTCTTCTCTATAGATGCCCATAGTGTGCATATGTTTTCTTAGGGTGCAGTGTCCGGTTATTAATCCTGTCACTATTCTAATCTGATTCCTATTTAGTTTTAGTAGTTCACTTGTCAATGCTTTCGATGGTGAGTCCAAATTGATTTACTGTGATTTTGCCTTGGAATGTGGTTCCAGTATGACTGATGTTGTGTTTGAATCCACCGAGTCATGTAGCCACGAACCGAGGCTTTTGGTATTCCAAAAACAGGTTCAGGACCCACAAACATTGCTGCGGAGCCTCGCCTGGCCAGGGAGTCTGCATTTTCATTGCCTTTTTTTTTGGTAGTAATAATTTAAAGTAAGTAACATATTTTTTTAATACTTAAAAATAAATAAAGATGGCAACTATATTTTTTGCATTAAAATTTGAAAATATACTGATTGTAAGCTTACATTTGAATTATTTGATTTAAAAGCATATTTTAAATGTAGGGGTTTATTTATTTATAGCGCTTCATTTTTAGTTAAATTAAGACACAACCTGTTTTTATACATTTAGTTGCACATAGAAACATTTTAGTAATAAGAATTATTAAAATTTCTTTTAAAGAAGCATAAAATTAAAACGAATCTGTGTGCTGTGTGAGCAGAAAAAAAACTTTTAATTTTAACCAGATGTGAAACTTTCGTAAAAATTATTTTTATATGTAAACATTGGTTTCTGATTCAAAAAAAAGTTATTCAAAAATCTTTTCAGTTCATATAAACTTTTTATCTTTAAATTAGTCAAACATTTGCAGTACAAAGTTGGCACACATACTTTATAAACAAAGCTCGATATCTCCAAAACCGTTCATGATGGTGAAAAACTGAACAAAGGCGTAAAATGTGAAACTATTTTCTATTTCAAAATTTTCCGAAACATCCACTGACACTCAAGAAAACTCCCTTGTATTAAGCCTAAAATAAAAAAAAATATGGCGAAAAATTCATTTAAAAAATCACTACCCGGTATTTTATGCTGGAAATTGTTGAACTGTCATATGGGAACAATATCAACGTAGATTATTTTTAAATATCAGTTTTCGTCTAAACCGGAAGTTATATTTAAAATTTGTTTAAATAAAAACTATTCCTATATGACATGAAAATAATATTTTTTATTAATCTATCTCTTTTACCTTTATATTTTAGTTTTAACAAGCAAACTAATGGTGCCACTTCTTACAGTGTGGAACAAAAATAATTTTTTTCTCTATTGTGGAAATTTTTGATTCACCCTGTAAGTAGCATCACTAGATAACTAAGTTAAAAAAACAACATTAGAAAAATGAAAGTAATTTTTAGCTTCTAAAACTTTTGTACTCTTATTTTTCCTCTGTCGAGAACAGTTTCGGAGATATCGAGCTGTATCGGACCATTGAGTCACAATCTTATTATTTATGAAACATGTTATTGAATTTACTCGTTATCGTTGTTAGAAAACTGTATATAAAAAACCAAGTGATCAATTTAATTATTATTCAATTAAAGAAACCTGTTACTTATTAAATAATCGCCTTTTTGGGAAGTTCTTAACACATTTTTTGTCATGTCTCTATGAAATACCTCTGTATATTAAATATAAAAACTAAATATTATAATATTAAAAAAAAGTTGCAGAAGTGCAAGAGTCTTGCAGGTCGGTCTTGGTCTTGCGTAGTCTTGCACCCTCTCTGGTCTTGGTTTTGGGCTTACCCCGGTCTTGGTCTTGGTCTTGCAAGCGAAAAGGTGGTCTTGGTTTTTTCTGGTCTTGGTCTTGCTGCAAGACCAAGACCAAGACCGCAAGACCAAGACCGGTCTCGCTCATCACTACTCTTTTCAGGTACTTTTACGGCTTAGCGGCTTTTTCTTTAAGAAATTAGCCAGTAAAATTCCTCTTCTGGCAGTACCCAACAGAGCAACTATGCTCGTTCCTTGTGACTAGACAGTGGAACGCGCTACTCGTAGAGGTTTTCCCTTGTCTGCCAAATCTTCAAATATTTAGGTTCCGTACTAATAAACTGCCTCTTACCACACTTAGGACACCCACGGTACTTTAGCCTTTGTAAAAATCTATAAAATAAAAATTTGATTTGATTGAAAAAGCTAAGTTTCTGGATGTAATTTAAAAATACAAAACATCCTTATAGATTCGCGTTGCATCGACTTTGTCTTGATATAAAGCCAGTCAATTTTGTTAAAAGTCCATTTCAATAGCCTATAATACACTTCGTAACCGCTTTTCGTTGTATAAAGGATAATCTTTGGAAAATATTCAGAAAAATAAAAAGGCATCCAAGAGAGCGTGGTCGAAGCCTTATTTTATGAGGCATCTACTTCCTTTATAAGGAAAAAGATGTACATGCATTGTTGCCGTATGTAGTCTGGTAAAAATTTAAATGGTATTTGAAAAAATTAATTAAAAGCCACAAAAAAGAATTACATATCTAGAAATGCCTCGTGCAAAGGCTAATATGGAATGTGGATAATTCATTTTTGTAGAAGCAACCTTACTTTCTAATTTAGTTTAGAAAAATTATTAAATACAATATATTATCTTGATAAAAAAGTAAAAACAAATACCTTGTATTCAACACTGCCTTCGAAAAATGATTGTTTATAATATGTTGTTTAGACATGCTAAAAGCGGACGCCGTCCGACGAGTGGGTTTTTCATAATTGCAGTTTAACTATTTTGCAATGATATTTTGACCAACTCAGTGTATGAACTGTAATTGTCCGATTGGAATTTGGTAAACAAATTATGAAACTTTATATTTTGTTCTACAACTTGTATATCTTCGTTGTATGTAAATACAAATTTGGAAAAAGTGTGAAAAAATAAAAAATTTTTTATAGGCAACAGCGAATAAAAAAACATAAATTTTAAGAGTGCGCTACACCTAGGGGTGGGAAAAGGACGCGGAGGCGGGGCGGAGACTAACAAACCCCACTACCCAATTTTCGTATAGCACATTAAAATATTATATTTTATTTAAGGTTTTTCCAAATTCGGTGTATCGATGCGATTTTTTCGATTGAAGAAATTTCAGGAGATAACGCTTTTCGGGAACTATTTTTCCACTTAAATCTTGTACAATTTGGTAAAAAATAAATTTGTCTTTTGTCGGGTTTTTTAAAAATAGGATTAAGAAAAAAAATATTAAAATAACCTGACTTTACTCGTTCTTTTTAAAATGCAAACAGTTTTGCTATACCTTTAAATTTGGAGGCCCCTCCGAAAAACACACCCAGTAAATTTAAAAGGAACCTAAAATTTTAAAAAAAATTTTTCCCAATGGGAAATGGGTTTTCAAAAACCGATTTTAAAAAATTAAACTTTTTATTTTTTTATTTCCGAAAACCGTACCCAGGGGGTCACTAATATATCATTTAAATTATGTAAATTGAAAGGTTTAGATTTTTCAAAAGTTATATAAACGTCCCTAAAATCTTAGTTATTAAGAACATGTTAAAATTTTTTTTATTTTCACTTTTTAATTTTTTAAAACTTTAATATTTAATTTTTACAATATTATGGCAAAAAAAAACACTTTTCAGATGTTCATTTATTTTTTTTGCAACCAGTGGCGTAGCTATGACGAATTTTCAAAACAATGTTACAATAAAAATACTACGCCATTGACTTGGGAAAAAATTATGGTTTTATAATAATTATCAATCAATTATAAACAAAAAATCCCTCTTTCATTTTTGCCGAAAACTTACCGTTTGGAAAATCTTAAAAAAAATGTCCTATGCCCAAATTGCATCTTGAAAAATTATTATTGAAATAAATCAAGTTAGCTTTTCGTTAGCGATTGTTGTTTTGTTGTTGTAAACATTATGAAACTGACGTTAATTATCTTCTTGATTGTGTTAAACTTTTATTTTCAATTTTAAATACATTTTAAATATTTTTTTTTTAAGCTATTTTCTTACAAACTAGTGAACAAAAAGCAAAAAATTAAATACAATACATACATAATTTAAAAAAATTGGAAATGACCACCCTCGCCTCTATGCGGCTTCTGCTCTTCTTTATTGAATTACGACCCTTTAAAAATTCCATGCTTGTTTCGGATAGTTTCACATCCGTCAATAATTCTATTTCTGAGTTCTTCTAATGTCCAATTGGTGTATGATAAACTAATGTTTTTGGTGTCCCCACAAATAAAAATCTAGGCTGTTCAGGTCAGCGATCTAGGTGGCCAAAATTGTGGTCCTCCCGGCCTATCCAATGATTTTGGTAGGCTCTATTTAATCTCACGAGCCAATTGCTAAAGTGGGCGGGAGCGCCATCATGCATAAACCGTTGTTGCCGTAACTGAAGGGAACATTTTAAGAAGCAAGGCAAATCATTTTGGAAAAATTAAAAATCCTGTCCGTTAAGGCGTCCTGGTAAAAAAACTGGTCCAATTAAATGGTCGGATAGATACCGATCCAAACGTTCAGTGAAAATTGTTCCTGAAAATGTGTCTCTGTTCCAAGAGGGTTTTCCTGGGCCCAAATGTTGTTTGTTGGTTATTGCATTTCTTGAAAAATTTGCTTCGTCCTAAACAATAGGCATCAAAAGAGGATTTTCTGTTACTTTTTGGAGATACCATCTAAAAATTGCGTACGTGGTTCATAATCTCTAGGAAGCAATGCCTGAACCCTTTGTATGTGAAAAGGATATAACAAAGAATTCTTAAAATCTCCCATACCGTCTTGTAGCAGATGTTTTGCCATACCTATTTTTTGCGTACTTGGGTGGATCCTCTTCGACTGCATGCAGGACAGCCTCCCCACTGGGTGTTCTTGTACGGGCCTTCCCTAAATATTAGCTTTAAACTGCCAGATTCAGTCAGACGACGATGAATGTTTATAAATGTTTCTATCTGGGAAGCGCGATTAGGATACCTTTCTTGATACAAACGCCGCGCCTCCCAGCATTACCATTAGCTAGACCATAAAGGAAATGCAATTGTGTCATTTCCAAATTAGAATAATTTACCATTTTTTTAACTACAAAATGCCGTTTTAAGATCGAAGGGAAATAAAACAAACTGTCAAGAATGATAATTAACGTCAGTGTCATAATGTTTACAACAACAAAACAAAACGCGGCAACGAGCAAAGCTAACTTGATTTATTTCAAAATAATTTTTCAAGATGCAATTTGGGTACATAAGACATTTTTTTTTAACGTTTCTCCCAAACGGTAAGTTTTACGGCAAAAATGAAAGAAATTTTTTTTTTTTTGATTATAATTATTATAAAACCATAATTTTTTCCCAAGTCAATGGCGTAGTATTTTTTGTAAAATTGTTTTAAAAATTCGTCATAGCTACCCACTGGTTGCAAAAAAAAAATTAAATGAACATCTGAAAAGTGTGTTTTTATGCCATAATTCTTGTGCCAAAATTCAGTTCAATATCTCAAACCGTCTTTGAAAAATGTATTAAAAAGTGAAAATAAAATAAAACTTTAACACCCTGTATCTTATAACTAAGATTTTAGGGCCAACGTTTATATGAACTTTTCGATTAAAATCGATCCGGAATCCTCCTTCAAATTATGACATACCATTAAGTAAATCCTGTATAGGCTCTTGCCCCATCATAACAATTTTTTAAAATTTCTAATAAATTAAATACTTGGTGCCTTATTATTTATTACCTAAATTCGAATTGTTTGCAGAAACCGAAACCTAAATATTTCAATTTAAAATTAAAAAGTTTATTGCGTTTTTAATAGTCAAAAAATATTCTTCATGAAAGGTATTAACGGGCTTATATTGGATATTATTTTCGTAATATTTCTAGTTGCTTACTGATGAATTCGCTACAAAACCCTGAAGGCGCTAAGACTCTGCGCGGCTCTCAATTTTACCGTAGAAGATTCAATCGTCTACAAATCATTGCTTTTGTGAGTTCATATCCCAAAAGATGTCATTTATAAAAACAATAAAAGCCAATGGACTCATAACACTTTTCTGAGGGATTCCAAAAGTAACCCGAGCCACATCAGGACAAGCATGCCCAACTCGCACTCGTCCTGTAGGCAAGAAAAGTTAAAGATCATCGCACAATACTCTTGAAACAAGGACAAGATCAGATAGTTTTTTAATGAGCACGTTATGAGAGACAATATCAAATGCTGGTTGAAAATCAGTCAGCACATCATCAACTTGTCTCCCACCAACAACCATGTTAGCCCAAGGAGGGTAGTTTCGCAGATATGATCTTCCCGGGAACCGAATTGCTTAGGTAGTGATGAACGAGACCGGTCTTGGTCTTGCAGTCTTGGTCTTGATCTTGCAGCAAGACCAAGACCGAGACCAAGACCAAGACCGCCTTTTCGCTTGCAAGACCAAGACCAAGACCGGGGTATGCAAGACCAAGACCAAGACCGAGAAGTGCAAGACTACGCAAGACCAAGACCGACCTGCAAGACTCTTGCACTTCTGCGACATTTTTTTAATATTATAATATTCAATTTTTATATTCAATATTTAGAGGTATTTTATATAGATATGACAAAAAATTTGTCGAAAAATGCCAAAATAGGTGATTATTCAATATGAAACAGGTTTTATAATAAAATAATAATCAAATCGATCACTTTTCTTTTATACAGTTGTCTAACAACGATAACGAGAAAATTAAACAAAATGTTTTGAAAATAATAAGATGGTGACTTAATGGTCCGACAAAGCTTGATATATCCAAAACCGTTCACGACCGCGAAAAATCAGGGGTACAAAAGTTATAGAAGCTGAAAATTACTTTTATAATCCTTATGTTTTTTTTTTAATTAGTGATGGATTAATAAAAATATATTTGTCATGTCATATAGGAATACTTTTTATATAAATGGAATATAAATAATACTTTTAGACGGAAAAGTCAAAACAATGCCAAAAGAATAATGACGTTATTTTTGTCAAACCGAAAATAATATTTAAAAATCATCTACGTCCACATTGTTCCTATATGACAATTTAAGTATTTCCAGCATAATATACAGGGTAGCAATTTTTTAAATGGATTTTTCGCTATAAATTTTTTATCTTAGGTTAAAAGCTAAAAAAAAGAAAGTTTTTTTGAGAGGCAGTGAATTCTTTGGAAAATTCTGGAATAAAAAATAATTTCATATTTAAAGCTTTTTTTTCTATAATTTTTGTATATGCTTTGTCAAACTATTGGGCCACCTTGTATATTATGCAGGATATTTATAAAGTATTTGTACAAACTTTGTACAGCAAATATTAGACTAATTTAAAGATAAATCGTTTGTATGAACTAAAAAGTCTCTTGAATAACTTTTTTTTTTAATCAGAAATCAATTGTTTATATATCAAATCATTTTTACGAAAATTTCACATCTAGTTGAAATTGAATTTTTGTGCTCACACAGTACCCAGTTTTGTATTTGCTTTAATTTTATATGCTTCTTAAAAAACAAAAATAATAAATAAATAATTCTTATCACTTAAATGTTTCTATGTATATGCCAACAAAATGTATAAAAACAGGTTGTGTCTTAATTTAACTCGAAATGGAGTTTTATAGATAATCCATTTAAAATATGCTTTTTAATCAAATAATTCGAATGTACGTGTAATGTTAAAATTGGTATATTTTAAAATTTTAAAGAAAAAAATAGAGTTTCACTTTTTATTTTTTATTAAGTATTAAAAAAATTTATTTTATTCAAAATTGCTTAGTTTAAATTATTACTACCAAAAAAAAAAGCAAGACCAGCAAAAACTCTTGCAGCAAGACCAAGACCAAGACCGGATGGTGCAAGACCAAGACCTTCTTTTGACTTGCAAGACCAAGACCAAGACCAAGCTAGCCCGGTCTTGGTCTTGGTCTTGCTTTGCTCATCACTATGCTTAGGATGCAAAAAATTTAATTTTTTAGGCTCCAAGCTAATATAGTCACCAAAAGATCTTTTAAAAATATTACAGACTATAGAAATTAGGCTGATTGAACGATAGTTTCCAGGAAAATTTCTTGACCGGGACTTGTGTATACGAACAACTGCTGCAGATATACAATATTTAGCGACTGATGCGTTATTTAAATAAATACTAAATAGTACCGAGAGATAATATTAAGAATTAAAAATTTGTGATTAAAGATGACATCGTCAACCTCACAGTCTAAAAAGAACATAGTGGAGTATCCAACGAGTTTGCCGTTTACTTCTTGGATACAGCTAACAATCTTCCTTTTAGTTTGTTTTATTTGGGTTCCTCGCCTTTCTACTTTTTGGAAAATGGGACCCTCTTGGACCGGGTCCCGGGGTATACGAGATGACCCTGTCCAAGAGGGTCCCATTTTCCAAAAAGTAGAAAGGCGAGTAACCTTTGGGTTACATTTAACAAACTGATACATGAATCTGCCACAAAACTATAGAACATATTTAACATTCTTCCTGCAATGCTACAACTATAATCCTGTTGAGTCCTGTAACCTTAAATTACAAATGTTCGACGTAAAATATAAATATACAATTTCTATAAAGCTGGCAACATTGGTCATACATTATTAAGAATTTTCATGCAATAAATTTCAACGAAAATGTTTAGATAAAGTATTCAAAATTACGGTGTGTACACAGTGTTATAAGGATAGACAATTTCGAGCAGACGAAGATGTGTAAATTTGAGAAAAAAAATGAGCAAATGTTCTGAAAAGGACATATTTAGTAACAGGATCGGGAATTTCAAGTTTAGGCCTGTCCGATGAAACCTTTTTAGAAAATTACATTTTAGGCATGTTTTTAAAATTCTAAGGAAGGTCTTTTTTTGTATGGAATGTGTAAAAAAAAGATAATTGGTAAAAGCTGTATCGAAGTTAAAAGGTTTTGTGGGGATTCTGTTATGGTTGATAATTAATTACATGGTAAAAAAGTAAAAATCTAAATTTACCTTAATACTCAAAAAATAAACTTTTTTTAAATAAATTTCATATAATAAAAATAAAACTCTGCAGGATGTAGGATATTTAAACTTTTATTATTAAAAAAGTGAGACAAAGTGATTTCTTGTTTTTTTTATTATAAGTTTTTGATTTAGATTTTGTTAAACATTGTAATTATAAAAAGTGGGTTTTATAGCTATTTATGTATCAAGGGCGTTACTGGGACTATAATGCCCTGAAGGTCGTCTAGCCCGAGGGCCTCTGGCCCGAGGGCTTGATTTCGACCTGATGGGCATTATAGTACAGTAAAGCCCGTGGTGCATACAATGCTTTATGTTTTACCCAAAAAAGAGTTTTTCAATGACTAATTACATTATTTATTCGCAATATAAAAAATAAGTTGCACCTGTACCTGTATACGTAAGTAGATAATGACTGGTGTTAAGTTTGATTTTTGATGTTTCTGTCAGTTATCAGTTGGCATTTTTTATTTAACGATTTGCTCAAAATGGAAGAAATTCCACAAAATATAAGAGAAAAGGCCATAAAAGCGACCGAAAATCTTTTGCCAGTTAAATAAAAGGCAACAGTATGATCGGGAGTATGGCATATTTGGTATTTGGAAAGATGCGAACGCAATTCTTCAAATAACCGAAAACGTTTTAATGGCATATTTCCAGGAACTGGTAAGTTATTGATTTTATTTTAATACATATGTTTAACAAACTTTATTATTTTAGTCGGAAAAATACAGTCCGAACTCTCTCTGGACCAAGTATTCCACCCTAAGGTCTACGTTGATGGTCTTTTTTAAAAGTTAAGTCGAAAGGATACGTCCCGAAGAAGTCTAAAGTTTTGGAAGGAGAACAAATATTAAAATTTATTAAGAAGGCTCCTGATGATATCTATTTGGTACACAAAGTCATATTGGTAATGGGTGTTTTTGGAGGTTTAAGACGAGATGAGTTGGTCAAAATGACCATTGATGACATTGAAGATAGAGGAACAGTCTTGGTTATAAAGGTACCAGAAACTAAAACTTCAACTTCAAAAAGTTTTACTATCATTGAAGAAGATTTAGGCGCTTTAAATTTAATAAAAAAGTACACAACATTAAGACCAGCTGGAATAAAAGAGCGAAGATTCTTTCTTACCTATAGAAAGGGTCGATGTACAGTACAACCCATTGGAAAAAATACCATGGAAGCGTCCCAACATTGATCGCAAAATTTTTAAAACTGGATAATGCGAAGCTTACACCGGCCACTGTTTGCGTCGCACATCGTCAACTTTACTTGTTGAGGCAGGTGCTTGTTTGAAACGCTAAAACAACATGGGAAATGGAAAAGCTCTTCAGTAGCTGAAGGATATATGAAGAAAGTATTTCATCAAAAACAAAGTAGCCAAAATGATTGCCAATTAAAGTTAATTCCGAGATTAATTCCGTATCGACTATTGAAAATTCTTTAATGGACTGTTCTTTATAAAAATAGTGTTAGTGCTACCACCGCTGCTACCATCACAAAAAACACCGACCATTCTATAGTGGGATCAGCTACATTTTCCGGGACATTTCAAAATTGTAATTTTTATTTTGGAAATAAAGTTTAATTTTTAGTATTGTTTAAAGAAAAAATTTTTTTTTGTATAAACTTGATCTTTATTGTGAGAGAAATAAAATTGATAAGCAATAAAATTTCCATATTAGGGTGGGGATTTAAGGGATTATCATAATGCCCGCTTATAATGCCCTAGGTGTGATAGCAGGTATTATTGCTATCATAACATATTCCGTTTCTAAGGTATTATAGATCAATAATAGATAGGTAAAACATAAAAAAATAAATGATTCGGATTTACGGCTGTCATCTGATGAAAAAGGTGAAAATTTATTCCTAAGTAACCATGTAAGAAATGTTGAAGAATGGAATTCTGGAAGTACTAATTAAATAAAAGCTCAAGTTATACGTCACACTAGTATTAAACAACATTTTGATAATAGACTGCTCAGTTTTTAATTAATTATTATTCTTGTAAACCATTAAAAATAAAAAAAAGATGGAAGTAGCCAAATTTGAAAATTAATATCTCGATTACTACAAATCCCAAAGACTTATACTAAAAACTATTTAAAAGTATATTTTAACGGTTTTTTTCTGTAAAGCAATACCTATACCTAAATTCATGTGAAAAAAATTTATAAGGTAATTTTTTTTTTGGTTTTTTCTTGTATTTGCTTCGTTTCTTGAATATAATTTTGTATTTTTTTTTTGCTTTTAGAAGGTGACATTTCTATAGAAAAGTTAATTTTAAACAACTTTTGTGTTAACGTTTATTTAAGAAAAGTGCCTAAAATTGGGGTTAAAATTAAAAAACTGAAAAGTGAGCAAATTCATCCTTATCTAAAAAATGCACCTTTGAAATAATAAAACCCTTTTAACGTTGTAGTTCATTTTACTTTTCCCCTTTTTGACATAGTCAATAAATAACCTAACAAACTGATAAAATTTTGTAATATTCAAAAATCATATAGGTATCTGTCAAATTTTAATAAAACTACATTCAGTTGTGGACAAAAACCTAAAAAAATATATTAAAATTAGGATTAAAAAGATACATTAATTTGTTTTTCGTATTTATTTTGCAAAAAAAATGTTTTTAACCTTAAAATATGTCACTTCGATAAGAAATTTTATTCTCTATATTTTTGCTAAAAACGCACAAGATTTTATATTTGTCTCATTTACAGTAAGTATTACAATACAACAACCGGTGTTACCAGATCTTGGCTTGTTTCCAATTTTTTTCCACTCATAATCACTTAATTATAACTTTCTTATTAAATTTATTGAAAATAGTAATTATTGTTATAATGCTTTTTATTTCAAAACGAACCACCTAAAAAATCTTTAAAAAAAAACACTCACCAAAAAAAAAGAAACACGTCGATTTAGATATACAGGGGAAGTTTAATTTCGTATTTGATAAAATTTTATCGGTCACCTCCTAACCTCCAGTTAACCTCACTTTGATATGTCAAATGGCAACCCCATAGTGTGACAATCATTGTAAGCGGCATGAAATTTGCTATCCAACAGTACTAAGAAACTTTAAATCGATGGACGTAGAAGCGACCTTTAGAAGTAAAAATGTGTTTTTATTAGTTTATCGTGTTCAAATAATTTATTTTATCAAATGCTAAAAAAATGTGCGCCGTTATTGGCGAGACAATAATAAAGTCTGTTTTGAAATTCTTCGCGAACGGGCGAAAGTTTGTCTGGTAATACCTCTGCATTCTAGTGTAATTCTACATTTAAGTTCTTGAATATTTGCAGGTGGCGTTTTGTAAACTTTACTTTTTAAATAACCCCAGAGGAAAAAGTCTAGAGGAGTTAAGTCTGGAGACCGTGCTGGCCATTCGATGGCACCTCGTCTGCCTATCCATGTGCCTGGAAACTGTTCATTGAGCCACTCTCGAACTGCTAAAGCATAGTGGGGGGGGGCTCCATCTTGCTGGAAATGCAAATTATTTTCACTGAGTTCCATAGCACCATTTTCATCCACCTGATTTTCCAAAGATTGGACGATAGAAGGGTATATCGCATTTTCCAAAAGGTTCAGATACAGTTGCCCAGTTAAATTTTCTTTCAGAAAGAATGGCCCGATAATTTCGTTTCCATAAATACCTGCCCAAACGTTGATCTTCTCTGGAAATTGAGTATGTCCTTCCTGAAATATGTGCGGATTTTCATTATTCCAATATCTGCAGTTATGTCTATTAAGAATTCCATTTAAGAAGAAAGTTGATTAGTCAGAAAAGCAGATATTTTTGATCAAATGAGGGTCTTCGTCAATTCGCTGGCACATTGATTGGCAAAATTCTATTCTTCTATCATAATCGTCATCGTTGAGTTCATGAAAAATTTGTATTTTGTATGGAAAAAACTTATTCTTTTTCAAAATTTTGTGCACGGAACCCGTAGAAATATTGGTCAAAAGAAATTTTTGGAATAGACAACTTTTGGATCTTGCGAACGTCTTAGTACCTCAACCTCGTGCTTCGTCTAAAACCCTTTCAATTATTTTTCTTGTTGCATAAAAGATCCAGTTTTTAAAACCCTTGCACCAATTCCTTACATATTTATGCCCCAAGTTTTTATTTTGATCCTCCATTGAATACTCTGGCGGTTCTACGCGCGCATGGATCTTCACCCCCCATATAGGAAAATTATTTCTATTCTCTCTGCTAGAGTATACACCATTTTAAAATCAAGGTTTTTTAATTTTAAACTAACGATGTCAAAATGACAATCCTAACAGTAATATTTAACTGGTTCCAAACGTCTTAAAAACTTGTGCTATTGCAGTGTTTTGCGTAGGGTAACACAAAAAATAAAATTGGAATGAATGCACACTAAAATAGTCGGAGGAATTTCAAAACAAGCTTGCTCGCCAATAACGGCGCAGAGCATTTGATAAAATAAATTATTTAAGCGATAAACTTAATTAACACAATTTTTAAATTCTAAGTCCTTCTCTCCATCGATTTAAAGTTTCTTAGTACTGTTGGATAGCAAATTTTTAGGCCGCTTTAATGATGTGTCACACTATGAGGGTTGCCATTTGAATATCAAAGTGAGGTTAAATTGGGTGACCGATAAAATTTTATCAAAAAAACGAAATTAAATTTGTATATCTAAATCGACCTTTTGTTTTTTTGGTGGGTTTTTTTTAAGATATTTAAATGGTTCGTTTTTGAAATGAAAACACTTATGGGTTTTGTCTTAAATTTGTAAAAATTACGAAATTAATAATAAAAAATTACATGATTTGTGAATCAGTATTTAAATGCATCTTAATGAACAGCTCGTTCTCACGTATGAACTTACAAAACTAACGAGAAAGGCGTCACTAATTCTTTCTATAACTGACCCCGTATAATAATTCTTAAAACGGTAAATTATTTAACAATAATTTAGAAAAAAAACTTTTGTTAAAAATATTTTTCTGTATCTCTTTTAACTAAGAAAATATGAGCTTATTCTAAAATTTAGGTTTTTTTTATTTTCCTTCGTATATCGCGTATATTGACATTACCATTTTAAGTTTGAGCACATATTGCCTATATAACTTTTTTAATAGTACTAACAATTACGGAGATACCCTATAACAGTGTCGAGAATAAGACTCTCTGTACAAATAAAGGGTTTTCCAATAAGAACTATATGATTTTAAAATTAAATAAAATATAAATTATTTCAGATATAACCACTTTTTTTATATTATCTTAGAGTACAATCGATAACATTTATGTTTTGAATAGCACGTCGTTTAAATGTCCACCTCGGCTTCGTGTACACGAGTGAATTCGACGAATCCAATTTTCGAAAACTTTGTGCAATAAATCGTGCGTAATTTTACGAATGCAGCGTTTAATGTTCAATCTCAAAGCATCAAGGGTTTATGGCCTGTTTGCCCAAACCCTAAGGAGTCAAATCACAGCTTCTTGGTGGCAAGGCAACACTTACATTGCTTGAAATTATCCTTTAACCAAACTTTTCTTGCAGTATGGCGACAGTATATGAGCAGTGTGACATGTAGCGCCTCTTGCTGGAACCAAAATATCTTCTAAATCAAGGGGATCCAATTTTGGCCAAAAAACCCCCAACATCTGTATTATCGTTTATCATTTACTGTAACGAAATCTCCAACCTCATTTTGGAAAAAAGGTCCAACGATACCCCCCAATGCCTAAACCACACCATACAGTTACCTTTGGGGCCCAAAGGCTTCTCGTGAATCTGTTGTGGGTTGTTTTCCTACAGCAACGACAATTTCGCTTATTTACGTATCCATTAACCAAAAATAAGCTTCATCTAAAAAATAATTTTTTCGGCAAAATTGTGATCCCGTTCAAGTCGTTTTAAGCTCCAAGCAGCAAATTCGCAGCGCGACGATGGTCCAGTGAAGAGTGAACTTTTCTGCACGCCGTGTGGAAAAGTAAAACTACTCTAAAATCTTACATGTAAGCAAGTAATTGTAGGCTATTTCATGCAAAATACGAAGCCATTGCAAGTTTTAGTTTATTCTCTTTTTTGTTTGTTACTTCGTAATTTTCAATATTTAACTAAAACACAAAAAAAACATTTTCTTAATTACCCTGGATAATAAAAAAATGATTATGTCAAGTAAAACAACAATATTAATCTTGGTGATTTTAACCATGTCGTTTTTTTTCTTCGTTTCCATATGAACAAGCAATTGCACAAATGAATTTCAATACAAACAAGCATTTTTAATGAAAAGTCGTCATAGTATCTTTTTTAATTAAATAAATTTTGGCAAAAATAATTATTTAAAATGAGTAGTTCCGATGAGGAGCAAACCAATTCCCCCGGATGCAGCAAATACCGTAAGTTTAAATTTATTACCAGCAAAATCTCGTGAAAAATATGAGAATCAATATAGTCATTTCGAAAACTGGTGCCCAGCAAGGGGAAAAAAGTATTAAAGAAGAAGTGTTTTGGCCTATTTTCCGGATTTGCAAAGAACATATAAACCTAATACTTTTGGAGTAAGTACTCTTTGTTAAAATGTGTCCTCAAAGTAAAAAAGGAACCTTGATTTAAGTTCATATTTCAATAACATCACTACTTAAACACCAAAACGTGGGATACCGGCCCAAAAAATAAAAACTTTCAGCAAAGAAAATTTTCAAGATTCATGAAAGAAGCACCTGATAATATTTACCTTCTAATAAAAGTTGCTACAATTTTTGGATTAGCCGGTGCTTGTAGGAGAGATGAATTACAAAAGTAAATTGATGACATACAGGATAATGAAAATTTGATATGGTGAAAATCCTGACAGTAAAAATAACACTTCCAAGAGTCTTTGTAGTGTCCGATGAAACAAATAACGGACTTTATCTGAATTTTATTAAATATAAAATTTTCAAAAACCCCCCAACCCCACAAGACGTTTTTTTGTCCATATAAACAAGGAGCATGCAGTACCAATGTGTGGGAATAAATTCAATGTAAAATGCCTTCAGAAATTGCTGCATACCTAAAATTAAAAAAATCCAGAAGAGTCACTGGACATAGTTTTGTCGATCCTTGCGACTATGTTAGCGGATTCTGGGGAAGGAATTACCAATGTCGCGACGGGGGCTGGAAAACAACGGCTGTAGCTGAGAGCTACATTGATAATCCACAAATCGAAAAAGGATATGTCGAAAAAATATTGACCTCCCCCCTCCTGAGCTAGTCAACCTTCATAAGCCGTACAATAAGCGCTTCCATAAGCCACCCGCTAAATGAAATTACAGGTTTTGCAATTAATTTACAATATGCTAATAACTGTTCTTCTGCTGTAAATGTTATCAACAAATAATTCCCATTTATAAATATGTTGTAGTAGTTCTTTTAGATTAAACATAATTTAAAAAATAATCATTGCTTTAATATTGGTATTATCTGACGCTCGTAGGAAAAATTTTGTTCCTAACGATTGCGCAAAGTGACTTTTCCGCACGTGACTGCCGTTCAGTATCACTTTGCGCACTTGTTAGGAAAATAACTATTTGCAAAATTCGCCAAGTTTTTTTTTTAAGTCCTAACTTTTGAGCACGACGAGAAATTTATAAATTTGGATCTTCTGCAGCACTATCTCCTACAGCACCAACTCAACAGTTCTGGCATTTTGGCGTCTTACTGAGGTTTTTTATCGTGAAGAGTAAAATAACTTTCAAATAGACCAAAGTTTCCGCGAAGTGCGCGAAAATTGTTCACAAAAGAACGACCATTTTCGTAAAATTTTTGGACAATCACCAGACGTTCTTGGGATATTTAACCATAATAAATTGTTATTTAAAAAAATAACATACGGTTTTTTTAGGTTCTACATCATTACAAAATCATATTATTCTTATTGGAAAACCCTTTACTTGGTATCAAGCCAGAATTACTTAAAAATTCTAGGATGGTTAGGTTTTTTGTCATATAAAAAAGTCCTATTTTTTCGAAAAAAATTAAAAAGTTTCAGGTCTATTAAAACTAACTTAGGTTATATTAAATTAATCGTACATAAAATTGTAGCTTTGCATCCCACAGGTTCGTCAAAGTAGCTCCTAGGTTCTCTACTATAATTTTGTGCCTCGCAGCAAAACCTTGGTTTTTCAACGCGCTTTATTTTTTAATCTCTTTAATACGTAAGTAAACTTTTCTTTAACTTTTTTCACACCTTGTTAGATTCCGTACAAGATAAAATAAAACGAATAAAACTCATTTAGTTAACATGCTGCACACCTCTCTAAAACCCAATTTGCTAAAAAGGTCCTTTTAGGCCGACTCAACCTCGAAAAACTTGGTTTTGAACTTGAATACGCGCCTCTAAAGGAGGTGTTATCACAATTTAAAAGATTTTACACCTTTACACCCTCATAATGCCGAAGTGTACGAGCATAACATTTTCCACTCTGTTTATTACACGAATTTTCCTAATACGAAATTTACAGCATTGCCGGTTTTATATAATAAAATGATTCTTTGTTCAACTCTTTCTATTGAGAAAATTGTTAAATACAGAATGATTTTTTTTATTGATTAACATGAAATTTTAAATTTAAATTAATTTGAATTTCAAAAAAATAAATATTTATATAATGCAATCTTTTTTTGTTCTTGAACGTTTTTAAACGTCGCTAAATGATGGTGATTTAGCGGCTGCTGTTTTTTGTGATTTAATTAAAGCTTTTGGCTGTGTTAATCATTATATTTTCCTAAAAAAAATTAGATTTGTGGATTTTGTGGTGTCTCTTTAAATTGGTTCAAGTTATATATTTCCGAAGGATCACAAGATCATGAATTGTTTAAATATTGTTGTTAAAATAAAATTAATTTTTTTTATATTATTAATTTTAAAAAATTTAATTAAAATTTAAAATCCGTCAGCA
>JAHBCN010016119.1:0-20102 GCA_019359885.1 Listronotus oregonensis
CATTCAATAACCTTAATAAATTTAAAACCCCTTTTCCATTAATTTAACGTATTTAAGATTCCAGTTATTTTCGGTCGGCTACACCATTAAATTTCTCATTTACGTTACTTATATGCCCATATTACTGCCATTACTTTCACATTAATAGAATAATAAAGCCAGTGCCGAAAATGGCATGCAACATGTGCAAAAAATACTCCATGACAGACGGTTGTAAATTGTCGAAATTAAAGAAATTAGCACCTTGACCACTTGTCGATCAGCATGCACATGCCGTGGTGGTCGATACGGATGGCATTGCTAGAGGGTATGTTATAGAGTTTATTCCATCTAAATGGTAAGACATTTTTTGAATACGGTAAAACCATAAGTAATTTTCTTTATTTTTGAAGGGTAAATTTGTGGCAATATTATCTTTTCATAAACAACAAACTGATTGTTAGGTGTTTAAGTCTGCGCACTGAAAACCTGCATGACTCCAATCATACAACCTACGTATCACATTCTTATGATTTTTTTCATAATTATTTTAACATTTTATGGTTTTTCTTTAAAAAAACGAAATATATTTATTTTTTAAATAGTGTTTATATCGGGGGTAATATTCCTAGTGCATTTTCCGAAAAATTCGGAAAAACGAGTTTCTAAGTAATTTCTTTTAACAAATAGCATGAGAGAGAGTTTTTTTTTAAAAACCAATCGAAGACGAGGATTTTCCATTTCGCAAATGCTATTTGTTAAAAAATTATTAGAAACGAATTTTTTCACGGGAAAAATTAGATGGACAGGGATTTTTGGTAAGATTATTTCCTGAGTTAAATAAACATTTTTTTTCCTTTTTTATTAAACAATAAGAACAATATTTAATAAGAACAATATAACTTTCAAGCTAGGAAAAGTAATTACTTCAAACTCATTTTTAATTATAATTAATATAAAAATTACTATTATTGTAGGTTACAGGAGTATTGTTAGCCATATCGGTTAAATTGTTTTTAATTATTTTTAGAGTAGCACTATTCTCTATGCTGCTGTGAGGAGTGTCAAACGATTGATGGTGTTGGCTCGAAGAAGTGTCTATTTTCTGTCTTTTCAAGGGAGCTTCGAAGCTTGTAGATGGTTCATTATTTTGGACGGTTCTTAAGGCAGTGATGATATTTGATTGATGGTAACTGTCCATTTGTAGATTGGATAGACGCAGCTTTAGAATGCCCTGTGATTTTGATGAGTTGCTGCTCGCCTACACCGGCCCTTGCGAGATTAGTAACAGCAGCTGATCGCATAGAATGGTTAGATATTTTAACTTCTGTCGTTTTCATACCTTTTTTTTCCCAACAGGAATGTTTTTAAACCATCCAGTGCTGATTGGATTGCCATGTAAATTTGGTGTCAAAAACAATCTATTTGTTGTTATTTTAGACATTGTTTGTTTAACAGGGATTTGTAAAACGTACCGGACAAAACTCGTTTTTTTATTAGGAAAAAGCCACTTTATCGCACAGATTTTTTGCCCCAAACTTGTGCAGTTTTGCTGAAGACTGTGTTAACTCGATCCTTCCTGAAACAAGGATACATAATTTGACTTAAATGTCAAAATATAGGATTTTAAAGTAGATGTATGTAACTTTAATTTTTTGAAAAGCAAAAGGAGTTTAGTGGTTATTATCATTTTTGATTTTTTAATTTTTTTAAAAAAAATTTTAAAGCAGAATTTTTTGTGTAAAAAAGGAAAGTTTGGGCAAAACATAAAAAACAAAAGTTTTAAAAAAAGTATGCGCACATTTTTTTGTTTTGATATAAGCGTTTTTTCTGCCAAGTTACAATAAACATTTACAGATGTTGTAGTAAAATTAAAAAGCAATATCTCCCCTTTTTTGATTTCATAATTATAATTTTTTAAATTTTTTAAGCAACGAGCCGCTTCTCCGCCCCTCCAAGCAAGCTCAACTGCTGCAATAAAGTAAAATTTACGCTGCAACCCGGTTGGGGTTTTCTATCCCATAAGACACCATCTTGTAGTAGTCGTCCATATTTAAAGAAGCTGAACTTGTTTTTTTTTCTTCATTTTTGGAGACCTCCTTTTCGCATTTCGAGCGTCTCTAGTGGCTTAAAGGTAATGTCGTGGAATGGGTCAACACGATATTAAATTCTTGAAAAATTTTTCTGCAGTTTTTTTGGGAAATATTCAACATTACTTTTTCTTTGTAGTCTTCCCCATTACTTTACGCATGTTCCATGCCCAGTCCTTAGGTTAATTTAGTCGTGTAGTTGTTGTCTGGAGTAATTGGTAACTTTTTGCTTGGCAAAATTATAAATTGCTTCCAGATCGATGTGTAGTTTTCTGAGTATTTGCGGAGCACTATTTTTAACAACCCATTAATTTTACTTTTGAAACATTTTCAAACCGACGGTTTATTGAAAAATTAATAAATTCTAAGCGTCGTTTGTGATCTTTGTTGTTGGTAACGGTACATAGCAACACAGCATAGAAAAATGTTTTTATATACAAGGCAACTTGTCAAACTTGCATGAAATTTTTTCGATTTTTTTTCCGGAAAAACTGCTAACAGCTAAGTTGACAGTTGTTAAGTAATTTTTCCACTTAAAATTTATATTTGACATACCAATTCTTGATAGCGATTGGTCAAAATTAATAGGAAGGAAATAATCGCTAAAAATATCTTTTAAAGTACTGTTTACTTTTTATGTGGGAGTCTTAGTGTTAAGATAGACTTGTGACTGTGCCTCTTTTTTATTTTTAAAACTATATATTTCACTTTTTAAAAAATTCTTTTGGAAATAGCCTGACGGGACAATTCGGCCTAGGTCTCAGGGTGAAGATATTAAAAAAGAAAACTTAAAACACTCGTTGAAAATCAAAATTCTAATAACGTTTTGATGACAACTCATTCACCATTTTTAGGTTATAAAGAAACCTAAAAGTGTGCTAAAAATTGATCAATATTTAAAATTTTTTTAATTTTGCATTAAAAAATTTAAGAAATTCCAGAAACATTTTTAAAGGTTATTAAATATTATCGCAAAATGTATTTATTTATTATTTTGTGATACTACGTCATACATTATAAAAAAGTTCTCTCTCATTCGCTTTCTTGTCGATGTATTGGAAGAGAAAATGTACCGGAAAAATGGCCACAACGTTTTTCAGATAAAAATAAGGGTGATTTTTCGGGGTTAGAAGATTTAAATTATTTCTTCAAAATAACAGAATTTGGCATATTTGTTTGAGTAATGTTTTCTTTTTACTGACTTATTTTAATTAAATTTATTTCCAATTTTTACCTATTGCTTAATAATTACAGTCAATTGATGTTTGCAGGCAGGGAACTGACAATATATTTTTAGGCAAGACTGTTCGACCATCAAAAGGTATTTTATTTATTTTGTCGGTTAAAAGTATTTGGATTGTCATATCGTAAGGAGTAGACATAGAAAATTAAAAGAAATGTCCATTAATGACGAAATTTTTATAAACATTCTCTTTTTAAAACGATTATAATATTAGCTTCACCTGTATGTATCTATTTATGTAACGGAATCTTTCAACTTAATATTCACCGATTTCAAGAAGTCTGATTAACTTGAAAATTTGCACAGGGGTCAAGGGCCGATGACAATACAATAATTTCATAACTATCCTGACCCGGATCAACAGGATAAAATTATTTTTTTGTCAAAATGACAATTCTTGCGCATTCGCCATAATCGTGGCTCTTGATTAAGATTACTTTTGGTGCTGTTTTGAGACTAAGAAATAAAAAATTGAATTATAGTTTAAAGAACCAAAAAAACGTTTTTAAAGTAAAAAATATTTTTTAATAATTCAATTATAGTAGAAAAGTGTGGGCTGCTTAATATTAAATGTTGTAACTTGTATTCCACGCTTTTTTACTAAAATTAAATTATTAAAAATTATTTTCTACTTTTTAGTTCGGTTTGCTATAAAAGCGTGTTATTTTAAAGCACGTCTATTTTAGTTTTTTTAAACTATAATTTATTTATAGCTGATCATAAAACCACCTATCAAAGTCATTTTGTGGTGGCTGTCAAAATACCCAAAGGCATTTAAGACAGATATCCACTTGTAAGAAAACCAATACGATTTAAAGAAAACTATTGGTAGGTTGGCTTAATTCGACCTTTTTTATCTTGGGACAGTCCACCAAGGCTTAAAGCCTAAGTACTAATGTACCGTGGGTGACTTAAAGGAAGTAAGGCAGTATAGGAGGTTTGGAAGTTATGGAAAATATCTTCAGCCATCAGGTTTTACAGTATGGATACTCTAGGAATAAAGGAACAAGTAAAATGAAGAGTTCGGGGTCTCTTATGTCAGTCCGTATTGCTGTGTCGAGATCTGCTAGAGGAGCAATTATACTGGCTAATTCCTCGGAGCAGAATCCGTGAAAATACCAATAAAACAGCCACAGATCCCCTGCAGCTTATCGCAAGGCATGAGAAAGAGTCGCTTCTGTAAATAGGGCTCATCAGTAAGGCTACCGGCTCTTTTTTAAAATAAAATAAAAAATGCTAAGATTTGTGAAAGACGCCATCGCCATTTCTTACGTTCAGGTCAAAAATCTGCTATAAAAGTTTGTGTTCGTATTTTCCGCACACCAAGTATAGTTTACCTATTAGTTTTTTTATTTAGTATAAATAACATTTAATTTATTTTTTTAAATAATTCACAGCACCTGTATATGGGTTTATAAAATAAGAAATCTAGATCTGATATTGATTAGGTATATAAGTTATTTTATACCCTTAATTGCATTCCGAAAGGTTAGAGTTAGAGAGTTACCTATTAAGAGCTTTTTCATTAACAATATTATCCTTTGATTAAATTAATAAATTGATCCCCACTAATACCAAATATGTTCAGACAAAGGTAATGTTATATGCTTAGTTATGTCTCATATTCCAAAGCAATAATCTTAAGCAGCAGATTATTGTAATAGATATCTCTGTAACTATTGCGTACTCAATATAGCGTACTCAATTAGGTGAATGTGTGCTTAATTTTGCAAAAAATCCTGTTTTGCTGAATTCAAATAGGAGCTTGGCTTATACCTACCACTTATGCATTTTTAGAAAAGAAAAGGAGCATATGAAATATTGGAAACTCTAATCATAAGCAAGGTAGTAAATTTTCAAAAATAAAAAAAACATGTCTTAAAAGAACTTTCCAAAGAATATAATTGATTTTTTTGAAGTTTTTAAATGGTCTAAAATATGAATTTTTTTGTTAAGTAATTGTTTTTTTGTGTTCCAGCATACTTATATATACCAACCAATAAAATTGTGGATAATCCTTAGGGCATGTACTTTTACATAGTTTAAATTGTTCATATACTGTGACTTTTATTAGAACAAAGCGGATCAAAATCAAAAGTCGCTTTTTGAGTTATAAAAAAAATACGAAAATTTGCTGACTTAGTTAACTAACTCTCTATATATTATCTCTTTCAACCTCAAAGTATTTTAGAATATACATTAAAGTAAGCTTTTTGCGTTAAAAATTGATGCACAGAACATAAAAAAATTAAAATCTGTATAAATTGCTTTCCCCTGATTTTTTTTTGCATGTTTTATATAGAAAAACCTATAAAAAATAGCTACTTTTTCTTTTAGAGTAAAAAATTCTGATGTAATTTAATCGCTAGACTATCAATCGTACTTTTACAAAGAAATAAAAAATTATCTTTGTTTTTTTCGCGGAGTAAAGTCGGAATGTCGGAAAAACCGCTAAACAATTTATACCGTTTTTAATCGACTTAAAAAAAAGGTTTTTTATTTGACACGTACGTATGTAATACTATTGGAAATGCAATTTATTTACACATAATAACCTAAAAGGGCTCCCAAACAAATAAACAAAATTTTATAGGTGAATTAATGTAGAGATCGAACGCTGTAAGAACAACACCGATACGTCACGGTCTCATATGGCAAACTGATATAAAACCGTGACGTATCGGTGTTGTTCTAACAACGTTCGATCTCTATGTTTGTATATTTGTATGTATGTATGTTTGACCACTCATTTCCCCAGAACTATTTATAGTATTTTAACCATTCTTTTTTTATTGACTTTCAAAAAGTAAAAAATTCATTACTAATTACGAAATAAAAAGGTAATTAAAAAAAACTTAACCGACTTTTAAACAAACTAAGTCAAAATTATAAAATAATATTTTTAATATACTAAATTAACCAAAAAGAAACGAACTCAAAAGTGGGTACGAAACAAATTAGGGGCTAACAGTTTTTTTGAGGTCGTCACCAATACATATAAGAAAAGAAAAACAAACACTGAAGGTTGTTCTCTTACCATCTTTCTCAAACAAAACCTAATTGTAGAACTAGTACCAGTACGGATCATTTTATGTTTTCCTATGTTAGTTTAATTCGTAATGTAGTATTTTAAATGGACCACAATTTTAGCGCTGTTCCAAATAAGATCGAATACACATTACCAAAAGTTAGAGGTTTTCAATGAAAATGTTTTTTTGTAGGAGACTGTACACACAACACATGAGGTCTGTTCATTATTCAGTTATATTTTACACTATTTTACACTTTTTGGACCCACCTAGTCCTAAAATACACCTTCCATAAGGGCGATTACGTAACAAAAGGATAAAATAGTATACACTATTTTTTAATAACAAACAGACCTAGTAAACTTTTAAAAGTTAATACCTTTTTAACAAAACGGCAAAAAAATTTAGATCTTTTTTAAATTTTCTGACCCTCTGATTTATATTGCAATAGTTTTTAAAAAATATCGTAAGAACCGTTTTGAGATATTCCGAAATGAATGCAAGGCTTTCATACATGACAGATATCGACAATGTTAGTTATGCACAATTTGATTGTTAATATCTCTCTTCACAGACTATAAAAAATTTAATTTTCTTTTCAGTTAGATAAAATACACTTTTATTAACCCTATATTTTAATTTCATTTATTTGTTTTAATTTTGATTAAATTTCATATTTGTTGGCTTTGCTGGCACCGTCCTCAAAAGTAAATTATAGGCCTCTTATTTGTTTTGTATATACTTTTCATTTCGTTGTTGGCTAACTGTTAAATTTTAGATACCAAAAAAATGTCTGTAAACGGTATTATAAGTCATTCAACTAAACCCGGGTGGGCTTGGGGCTTGGGTTTCTTTTTACCTAGGAAATTGGTACTAGTCCAGGAAACGAACCATTTTGCCTAGCAATTTTTTTAAAATGCATAGAATGACTTGCAACTTTGACAGTAGGTAGGGAATAGTTCAAGGATCAAAATCTATATTATGTCGAAGGGCATTTTTACCTTGGAGGTGGTTGCCAAACCATCTCAAGGGTAGATTTTTTTTGTATTTTGACAATAGGATCGATAGATCGTAGTTCTTCGTCGATAAAATCAATGTTTTTAATCGGTTTTTTGCATATAACTCGATAAGTATGCATTTTATGAAGAAAATTGTAATAAACAAAATTGTAGCTTTTAAAAAAAATGAATAAAATGATTTTTTTTAATGGCTGTGGGACCAATACAAATCAAGTTCTGATTTGTTAAAGGTAAGCTGTTATTCATCAAACCCAAAATTTTAGAGTTTCAAGGGCAAATATCGCAAAATCTACGTATTTTTCGAGAAAAACTAATAATAACTTTTTGAAGCATTTGCAAAGACCTTTTTTTTTAAAAGAAGGTATGTGTCATAAAAGTTGGTTATGATTAAAATATTTTTAGATCAAAACTTTTTGAGTGCAAAAATCTTCGAAAACAACCACCCTAATTAAAATTAGTCGTAGCGCTTTATCATTTCTTTTTATCTATGTATTATAAATACATTTTAAAATTTAAATCGATTTAAATTACTTCCAATTTCGGAATTTTAATAAAAAATGACCTTCTTTAAAAATTACTCGAAAACTAGAGGAGATACGTAAATATGACTAGGATATCAAATTGTAGCTTTTTAAATTACAAATATTTTGCTTTCTTTTAATTTACTCTATAACGGAAATTAAGTAAGATATAAACGTTTAAAACGCATGTATATAGACGAGCACTACCTTGTTTTAGCCTTTTAAACTCACCCCTTTAAAAAAGTAAGAGTTTTAAACAGTTTGAATATATGGGACCTTATAGGTTTTGAAAAAAATCAACAAAATCGTTTTTTAGAGAACTTTTTATCACAAAAACCAATTTTTTAAAGCATTCTAAAAGCGACTTAATGCATTTTTTAAAATATCCGCGGTTTTGTACTATTTTTTGCATTGTAATATTGTCAGAGGATTAAAAAATTACAACATTAAATTAGTAAAACTTTTAAGTAGTTACATTTTTTAATTACAACTCTGTGACAATAGGTTAATTTTTCTATGGTAAACAATTTTTTTTATTAAATCACAATAAGGGTTGATTTTCAAGGATTAAAATATTGTAAATAATATTTCAAAGAATTAAATACTTATTTTTCATTTACATGAGCCCAATTTTATGTGACTTAAGCTTTAATATCAAAGTTTGGTAGGTTTTGCATTAAGGGGTAGTTTTAACCCCTTAGAAATAAAAAGCGACCTTCAGCATAATGGAGATTTTAAAGAGAAGGGTAAGTTAGGCTTTATCCCAAAACTTTTTGTGTAAAAACTGTGATAATATTTTAAAATTTTTGGGGTAATATTATTTTTTAAACCCAAAAGGATTGATTTTTAAGGCCTAAATATTTCAAATAATGTTTCAATGAAACTAAATTTTAACGTATTTGAGTAAATTTTACTCAACTTAGAATGTATAGTTTTGTGGTTTAGCAATAGGTAGTTTTAACCCCAAAAATAAAGAGCCATCAACATAATATGATTTTAAAGAGGAGTGTTAAGCTTGATCCAGATTTATGCAAGTCTATGCATTTTGAAAAAATTTACAGGTTTTGCACTTTTAGCTTTGTTTTCTGGACTCATACACTTTTAATGTTTACCACCTTGATATAGAAAATTACGATTAATTAATTTTAATTTTAAAATACTTGGACTACAACAGTTGCCATTTTCTTCGGAACATACTCTACATATTAAAATGCATCAAAGAAACAGGTAGTCCATTCTTCCTTGCGTTACTTATCAAAGATCCGCCAAAGATCACCTGCTGATCAGCTGCTAAGGACTTTTTACAGAAACTGAAATACCTATATATCTACCTGTATGTAGGTAGAAAAAAACCGGCTATTTCACGAAATGTTGTCGAAAAAAACATGTTATGTGTTGGAATAATTAATTTGTGTTGATTACAGGATATTAAAAAAGTCTGTAACGATATTTTTTAAATGGAAATATGTTACCGAGCGAGGTAATTAATTTTTTACATTTAAGATTTGTACAATAAGTAATAATGAATGGTTATTATTGATTTTTACAGACAATGCTGGAAAAAAATCAATTATTTTGACAAACGTGTTATTTTCGCGTTGATAATTTTATGTAATCGCTATGTTAATACTCAAAATTACAATAATATGGCAAGCAGTGGTAAGAAGCTAAATATCTACTATTACCATTTTAGTCTAGGGAAGTTAGGAAATGAATTGAAAATTTTTAAGGCCAGCAGATATTGAGATGCGGTCTTCTGCATTGTGTTCAGAAACCCAGAAAAAGTCTATATGTTGGTTATGCCATTTATCAATGCTTTGGTGCAAAAATGCATTTGAATACATAACTGCTTCGGATGCTGAATTCAATACTGGCATTAGAATTACCCGGGGTCGCTCGGGGGTAGCTCTGCGAGGAAAGGTAATGAAGAAAGTGAAAAATCACAAATTATGGAATTTTAAGCAAAATCTCTTGTTCCTGTTAAACCGATTGTGGCACAAGGTGCGGGTGGCGACGAAGTGGGTTGGAGTGCTCACTTGCATGCAAGCATTGTGATGGCAAATGCTCAAGCCAAAAAGGCACTTTCAACCAGGACAAGGATAGTGACACGCAAGAAGATGAAGATGGGGAAGAAAAAGAGTCTGATGGAATGTTTGGTATTTAAGTTAAAAATTAAACTGTATGATGGATGATTCAATATTAATAAAAAGTACAATTTATTATTTAAATAAAGTAGTATTTTCATAATTTGTGATTTTTAACTTTCTTTATTATCTTTACCCGAAAAGCTACCCCCGAGCGCCCCCGGGTAATTCTAATGCCAGTATTGAATTAGGCATCTCCGAAAACTCCGAGTAACGATTTTCGGCAAATTTTTCATGGACCTGCAATCCCCCAATCCCCTCCGGTCACCCCCGCAGAGCGACCCCGCCCCCGAGCGCCCCCGAGCGCCCCGGGTAATTCTAATGCCAGAATCGAATTCAGCATCCCCGAAAACCCCCGAGTAACAATTTTCGAGCGTTTTTTCGAGTTTTCAGTCGTTCTCATTTTATTGCAAGTAATTATGCAATTGCAAAATGCATTTACTGCACCAGAATGCAGCATCTCGATGTCTGCTGGCCCTAAAAATTTATTTCCTTCAGTAAATTTTGATCTAAATGCCCTGGACTATATGAAATGGTAAGAGCAATTCATTTTTACAGAAGTTAAAGATAAAAATGTATATTGGTTATGTAATGCCAACAGTTACACAAAAAAGATTATTTAAAATCCAGGTCTATGACATTGACTGCCAATAGGCCTTTTCATCATGTGACAAGCGCAAGCGCAGTCGCCATGTTGAAATGGCGGCAATTCAAAAGTTTCGTACTGTTTTGATCGACAATGGCTGGGAATGCAGTATTATCTCCCCAATTAAATCATTTACTGGAAAATATCGTTGATGGTGCTTCACTGATTTATAATTCAGTTGAAGCCCATAATTGTACGCAATTAAAAAGGTAGCTTAAATGTCATGGACGTCTTTAAAAAGGAAAAAGAAGTGAGCTGATTGAGAGGTTAGGCATCATTACTTACTATACAAAAAGTATCTATAATTTTATTCTAATTAGGCCTACCACATATATACAATTGTTATATTGTTATATAAAATAATATGTATTATATTTAAATGATTTATAGCGTGTATCACTCTTACATACTCCATAACAACACCGCTTCGTCGTTCCTTTTCGTACTGATATCATAACAGTAATCGATTAAAAAAACTTATTTGCTAATTAAGGCACTTTTTTCTTTATTTTCGTATTTCTTTTCTTTAATAACTCTACTTTCTTTAGTATTTTTTTATTTTAATTATGTGTTTACAGGCCCTTTAACATGCTTGTTTACAAAAAAACAGTACGAAAAAAAATGGCTGATACTGACGCATGCGCACAAAAAAATTGTGATGAAAAGGCCTATACAGGGAGCTACTTCTTCTTCTTCTTCTTTTTCTTAAATAGATGGCAAGTCGTAAAGAGTTTTATTATTGTCTTATATGCCATAGTTCAATTTTTAAAACAACTCAATAAGCCGATTTCAGAAGAGGAAAATCCAATGTATCCTAGAGATTTTGTTTTTTTTTGTAATCACTGCAGAAATTTTGAATTTAAAATTACAAAGTGTTGTTACATTCAGGCTGCGTTTTTTATAACAGTTCCAATTTGTCTATATTTTAAATATTTTAAATTAACTCAAAATCTATGGATCTTTAGCGACAATTTGTTTGGAGTTTTTTTTTAGACAATAAAAGTTGAATGTTTTTTTAAAAAAGTCTTTTTTTGTAAATTAAATGTACAAAACAAATTTAAAAAAAAATATATTAAAAAATCGTTTTTGTTTTATTTATTTAGGTTTTTGTCCACAATTTATTTCTGATGCAAAATATGTATAGTCATTGATTTAGATAAAATAAAGCTTACGTTAAAACCTTTAAAGAGCGTAGCCAGAAGTATTTTCATTAAAATTTTACAAATATATGATTCTTTTAATTTTACATTTTTTTGTTTTTGCCGATTTCCCTTTGTATTAATTTTTAAAATAAATAGTACTTCTATTAAAAAAAGTTGTTTTATAAGTTATTTTAATAAGAAAACTTTTTTTTATAATGTACGGTAAAAATTTTTAGTTTTTTTGTTAAATATAAAGTGTTTCTATCTATCCTGAATAATCATATTGATTATATATTATTAAAAACAAAAGTGGCATATTTAATAAAAATATTTATAATTGTTTACTAATATTACTTAAAAATTATTGGACACCAAGAGCAATGCCTTTTTAATGGTCTACGTCTTCATTTATCTTCTCAGATATTTTAAGATCACCGCATTTTCGCAATTTACTCTTACAATAAATACCAAATTTCCTTCACCTATAATTTGTATGACAGCCTATTGAACATTTACAAGCTATATCTTTGTCACGTTTTATTGAAAATACTTCCAACTACACTTATTTTACAGGTTTTGACATCAGTCAGCTTTCTTTTGTCTGCAGAAATTCCTATACCCCTCCTGCAAAGTTGTGGATAAAAATCTAAAAATTTATTTTACAATAAAAAGCTTTTTTAAACCTTAAAAGGCATTACTCTCATAGGAAATTTTATTCTCTGCAAAAAATGCACAGATTTCAAAATAATATGGAATTTAAAAATATTTTGTTTTTTTTTAATTTACGAACCCAAAACCATAAATAATTTTAAAATTGCTCTTGCAAAAAGTAATAGTCAATGTTCTGATATTAAAAGGGTTTAAATCTAGATACAAGGCCACAAAAGATCAACTTCTCTTGAGTTTCTTGGTAAATCCCAGATCTTTGCTATTGACATATTATCCAAAAATTTTAAATAGGGTTGGCATGATAGGCTTCTGAATAAACTTTTTTTCTACGGTCTTTTACCTAAGCTTTGTTCTTGGCTCTCCAGTTTCCTTTCTAATAGAAAAATATATCAGATATTGTAGATGATCATTCTTCCAGCTTCTACCAAATTAACGCTGGGGTGCCCCAGGGCTCAGTAATGGCACCAACTCTGTTTCTCCTTTACATCAATGATCTTCTCTCTTCCTTAATTAATACTACCTATGATTTTGCCGGCAATAGTACCCCCCACTCTAATATTCAATTTCTTAAGCCACCCTGTAAGTCTGATTTGGAAAACAAGCGCATATGAATTCAGATATTTCTTTCACAAGACTTTAAGTAATATTAAATTAAGGCGCCCAAAATCTTGTCCAGTTTAATGCCTCCAAAACACAGGCATGTTCGCTGTCGCGAAAAAAGTTTCCGTTACATATGAGCCGCCAAGTTCTACGGAACAAAGAATCATTTAATCTTGTGGGTGTTATTTTTGAAAGCTGTAAGGCATCTGTCGCTCTTTTATATGTATTTTCACGGCTTCAAATTCATTTTTTGGCAGCTCCCAATTGAGCAACACCTAAAGCCACTTTTATGCATCCTTTTACAGTTAAACTTGAAAGGCTCCGAAATTTTTACTTTATTCGTTTCTTTATCTCTAGAGTGTCCAGACTATGAAAATTGCAACCCGAAGTTTTCCAACCAAATCTCAAATATTTAAGTCTCGTGTAAATAAACTCCCTCTTACCACACTTCAGACACCCACGGTACGATAGTACTTAAACCCCAGTCTTCATTCTTTCTTTTTCTCGAAACTTTCAACCTTAGAGTCCAGTGGCACAATACTTTTAACCCAATTACTGTTTAAAATTTTAAACACCTTTTACAAAGGCATATTATCTCTAACATTCATTATTTTATTTAAAACATTAAATAATTCCTGGATTTCGTTACCTGTCTCAAACCGAACATACGTTCTTATAAATTATACATGAAGGCATTTGCTCTACCCTAATGCAAGTTTTAAATTGTATCACGAAAAGCGTTACAGTCACACAAAAGCTAAATAATTGTCATTTACTTTATTTTTTTTTTTTTCGAACATAAACATCTGCCCTCCTGCACAAATACTGCAAAAAGATTTGGCGTCATCTGTGGCACGGGCGATTTTTTTTAAATAACCCGCAAAACCCCGAAGCCGGAGTGATTAAAGGATATTTTTTAAAATTTACTAAAAGGCTCGGCAAACTTTTGTAAATAGAAGGAGGCATGCAATTTCTTTCTTTATAATGAATTTATTTTTTTGTTGTCGGTAGTCCTCAATTTTTTTCCCCCTTAACTTTTTGACCACCAAACATGCATATATCCGGATCATAAACATCGGCCAAAGACGAAGGCACAGTGGTGGCACCATAAGAATGACCATTTCCATATATATGGTTATAAAATAAAGATCTAGAAATGAAAAAAAATCATGGAATATAGAGATATTTTAGCAATGAACCCAATGGCGAAGTTTCTTATAGAAATACTTTCTAAGTAAGTTATATCTTACTACTTTTTTTATTTCTTATGGTAACTCGATGAACCAATGTACCAAAAAGTGAAGAATACAAAAAAATATCGATTTATATTTGGTATCCTAGTAAGCTCATTGGTCATATTTCTTCTAATAGTTTAACCAGTCAGAGATACCTTCAACTGCTGCAATATGTAATCGTTAACCTCCTGGATAACTTGGCAGAACCTGAAAATTTTTTATAGCCGCAGGATGGAGCTTTACCTTCTACAGTTCGTAATATCGTCGGCTTTTTAATCCAGCAGTTTCCCAGGATATTGTCTGCAATGAAACCATCAGTTTTTAGGGAGACATTTAAAAACTGCAGTTGATGGTAAGAAAAGTAAAAATGTTAATCAAGTGAAAAACAAAATAATCCCTTATAATCCCTAGTGCTTAAATTATTTTTGGAAATTTTTCCGAAGAAACACATTTTTAAAAAATTTCAGTTACAGACCTGGGAACATTTTCTAGAAAAATGCAGGCTAAGGAAAACCTTTTTGACATTAATTTAAGGCCGCGGAGGGGTCGGTAAGAAAATTGTACACCAAAAATTTATTTTAAAAAGTAATAACAAAAAAATTTGAGCTGTCAGAAAAAAAATTTCACTTATTAATTTTTTTTGCACAACTAGACAGAAAGAACAAAATTCCGAAAAATTTAACTGTTAAAATAAAATTAACCAATTGGTTTAAAGTGACAGATGTAAAATTTTCCATGAAATTAATGTAATAAACAGGGAAAATTGTGCTATTACGGCAAAACTCTAAACGATAATAACACTGGTAAGAATCAATTTTTTTAATGTAATTAACAACAACAATTTTAAAACTTTCGCCTGAATAATTTTTTAGTATCAGTTGTCTTTTTTACGCCGACTGTATGTTGTTATACTTGTTATAAAAAAATTGATTATAAAAAAACTTCAGTACATGTCGAAGTTATAGTATTATTAAAATTGGTTTGTACACCCTGTAAAAGAACTTTATAAAACAATATGAAATTTCAGAATGTATCTAAAGGTATAACATATTAAACAAAAATAATAGAAAAGGACATTCAAAAAAATAAGCCATTTAGAGGAAAACAAAAAATAAAAGCTACTATGGCGAGACTGCGGGAAATTATTTTGCAACTTATATTTTTAAAATAATAATTTTTATAAATCTGACCCTGGACAAAAAGTATATGTTATAAAATATAAGATATGTTAATAAAAGAACAATGTTTTTTTTAACTTTATAATATTAATTTATTAATAATATTTATTTATTTATTAAGTATATCTTTTATCATGTATAAAAGCTTTCAATCCTGTTTATATCATTTAGTTGACAGCAAGAGAAGAAACATAATTGGTGCCAGTAATAAGCTCTTGGGCATCCTAGCACTGATTTGGTAGAAGCTGGAAGAATAACCATCTACAATAACTGATATACGTCGATTAGATAGAAAACTGGAGAGCCAAGAGCAAAGCTTAGGTGGAAGAACGTAGGAAGGAAGCTTGTTAAGAAACCCATCATGCCAGACTTGATTAAAAGCTTTGGATATCAGAGCAACGATTTGGGATTCATCAGAAAACTCAAAGGATCTGCTACAGTTGTGTGAGACAAAGAAAAGAAGTACAGCTGTGGATCTTTTGTGACGAAATCCATACTATTTGTTATGTAATGTTTTGTGTATTCCCAAAGACTTTAACATTTGGGAATTATTGATTTTTTTCATTACCTTACAAACAATTGAAAAAAGAGGTAAAGGTCTATAGTTAGAAGGGAGAGTTTTGCATCATTTCTTGGGACATGTTGCATACGTGCAGCTTTTCAGCTCTCCGGAAAAATGCCCGTACCGTAAGAAATTTAAATGAGTCGAGAAACGATGGGTGCAAGCTCAGAAGCAGATTTTTTAAGACGATTACTGGTTTGCCATCTTCCCAGACAATTTTTTGGTACTAAGAGAAGAAAGGATACGCTTGATCTGTTTGACCTGAAAACTGATATCGGACATTTTATGAGAAACAGGGGCAACTGTTGGAAAAAAAGATTAACGGAGGGTTCAAAGGTACAATTAGCAGTAAATTGTTGGGCAAATAGTTCGGCTTTTAATTTAGTGGTAGAAACAATTTCATCTTTAAAGATTAGAGATGGAAAAAAATTCTTGACAAACGTATTTTTAAGTTTAATTATTGGCTCAGACTGTATAGCTATTAGGTTTGTGCCAATGCAAATAATGTTAGTTTTAGCCTAAGTTACAATAAATTTAAAATTTGTAAAATTCTCAGTGGTCACCAAATACCATAATATATACGCCATGTCCTCTGGGCGTGTTCAGTCCTCGTTAAATAACTATGTACCTAGTAATCAGGTTTTTTACTTTAAAGTCAGTTGTACTTATTGGGGTACCACTATTTTTATATTCTATGAAAAACGGGCAGCTAAATAAATACGATCAACCTCTACCACTGATCGAGGTAGAAAAAATGCCTATAAAGATAACATTTAACGATTAAGGTTGCATGCATCCTATACATTTTTATAAAATTAATCTATCCAAATGAAACCCCATTCTTTCACTTTTTTCGTAGCATAGACGAAAAACATTAGTCTAAATTATCTTAATGGTCGACTAGATGGATACTTTTAATTTAGTTTGACTGAGGTCTATGAATAAATAAAAATCTACTTTCGGAAAAATTAAGTTAAGGGTTTCAGACATGAGACGAGTGACTTTTGGATTAACGAGCGAAGAGTGTTTATTTTGTATAATATGGAAATTTATGGTGATGTAAAGCATTCATAAAAGTGTTTTACAGTTAATTTTGTTTGGGGTTTAAAACTTTTAAAGGGCCCCGATATAAAAATTTTTGAATTAAATTTAAAAAAGGAAAGGGTTTTCCAAATTTGGGAAAAAGAATATTACGGTCCATTTTATGACACCTTTTTTTTTTTTTAAAGATCGAATGGGCAAAAAAACCCCTAGTAAAAAAAAGGGGCATCATAAATTTTTTTTAAAAGGTTTTTTTGTTTCGAAAACTTGTGTTTCGGACACTTAAAAAATTTTTCCTGAAATACCCCTTTGGGAAACACTGAATTATCTCATCAATTTTATGCATCTCGTTTCGTACACCGATCATTGTAACAAACCAAATAAATAGCATATTGAAAATTATTATAATTTTGTTAATAACTTCTACGTAGGTATAATTTAGAAAAATTCAAAAGCTCTTAGTTCTGGTCGGTCATGGTTAGTTCTGGTTAGTTAAAGCGGCTTTTTATTTTCCTCAATTATATTTCAGACGTGATAAGTCACTAAAAGTAGGAACAGTAAACTTTGTCGTTTAGGCCGCAATTTTTCAATGGCTTAATCAAACGTAGGGATAATTTAGGCAAATTCAAAAGCTTTCCCTTCTGGTGGGTCCTGGTTACTTTTGGTTAGTTAAAGCAACAGCAAACTTTTACGTTTAGGCAGATAGTTAAAAAACATATATAAAAAGTGTAGGGGGGAGAAAAAGGGTTTTTTTTTTGTTTTTTTTTGTGCATTTAAAAATTTTTTAAAAAAAATTTAGAATTAAGTTGCTTTTCCCCTAAAAAAAGTTTAAATATGCTTAAAGTGTGCTTTTATTTTTGGGGGGAAATAACCCCCCCTTATGCAAAAAATTTTAAAAATTATAAAAAAAAAATCATAGCTAAAATAAAATAAATATATTTTAAAGGTTGTAAGTTATAATTTACAACATTTGTAACCTTTAAACCCTTTAAAAAATCCCCCATAATAACAAAATTTTTAAAAAAGTTTTTTTTTTTTTTTAAAAGGACGCTTATTTTGTAAAAAAATATTTTAATAGTTTAGGGGAATAATAAATATATACAATAACTTAACCCTTAAACCCCCAAACCTTATGAGTTTTAAAAAAAAAAATTGTTTTTGAAAAATTTAAAAATAATTTAAAATACATAGCCCCGGGAAATGAAGCTTAAAAAGGGGGAAAACCTCAAATTTTTTTCCGACATTTGAAAAAAATTTGGAATTTTTTTTGATCAAACCCCTCTACTTTAATTCTAATCATCCCGGGAGGGGCGTTTTTTTTTTATGGGTAAAACTACCCCAAATTGTCAAAACTTGTGTAAAATTTGGTTTGGATTAGTTAAATAATGATTGTTTTTGGCTTTGGAATACGATTTCAGAATATTTTAACTTGTAAAAATCAACTGTTTTGAAAGCTTAAAGTAAAAAAATATTTAGCCCAGAAAATAATTAATTTATCATAGTAATTTTTAAATTTTTGAATGTTTTTGTTTAAAAAATGGGAGGATTTTTTTCATTTTTAAAGTTTGGGTTTTAAATTTAAAAAAAATTACCCAAAGAAATAGCCTGACAGATTTATTAATTAAGAATATTACTGCCTAAAATATTACCAATTTTATTATTTTGCAAATTTTAAACCCTTTAAAAAACCCCCCCTTACAACATTTCAATTCTTATAAACTAATTTAATAGATATAAATAGAAAAAAGAAGAATTACATATAAAAATTAATTAACACAAAAAAGAACTGCATATTTACATACATAGACAAAAATAAAATTTATACAAACACAGGACTGCTTCGAAGTGTGCTACTCAAATTTTTCGAAAACAGAAAATTGGTTTTTTTTAACATAGCTCACTCATTTTTAATGATAGCAAGTTTTTTTAAAAATGATTGTGGAGCTTTTTACGAGAGCTACAAGGCTATGTAAATTAAATTCCTTTAAATTTCTTAGTTTTTAAATGGGGTGAGTTTAAAGGGCTTAAAGGTGGTGCTCGGTCATAAATAGAGTCTTTAAACGGCCATATCTCGGCAAATATTGATTGTATAGAAAATCTATTTTTAAGGAAAACCCTTGTAATCAAAAAAGCTACAATTCGGTACTTAGGCATTTTTTTCGTATTTTAAGTATTTTTGGAGTTATTTTGAAGAAAAGGGTTTTTTTACGAAATTGCGGAAAATCGTTTTTTACTTTATGCTCCAATTTTTCTAAAATTAGATATTTTAAATTGGTCAAACTTCTAAAATGTATTAATAATGCTTAAATAAAAATAATGGCAAAAGGTTAAAGATCAATTTTATTTAAGAGGGTAATTAGGGGGTTGTTTTCACTGGTTTTTCCGTATAAAAAAGTAGGAAGAGACCTTATTTTTATCATAACTCTCTCAATTTTCATGCTAAAGACCTTTTTGTGTTATTAAAAGAAAGGCCCAATTATATACTTTAAAAAAGACTTTATAAGTTTTCCTCAGAAACTGCAAAGTTGTCCCGCTATGTAAATCTTTTAAATTAAGTATTTGACGAACAGAAGCTAACCATCAGCAAGCCGTAGCTCGGTCCGTATTGGTTTTAGAAAAATTAAAAAAATAATTTTTGTCGGTTTTTTTATAAGCCACAATTTTTCTCTTTAGAGTTTTTTTGAGAAAATGCATATTTTTAGAGTTATTCGCGAAAAACCCATTAAAAACGTCAATTTTTTCGTCGAAAAGCTGTAACTTTCAATCGCGAATAACTCGAAAAATATTAATTTTACGAAAAAAATGTATAGAACATTTTTGACTAAGAATTACTTTTTTTTCGATTTCCGTAGCTAAAAAATAATAAAAATTTCCACCCCAAGATGGGGGGGCAACCACCCCCGGATAAAAGCACCCCCCCGGCTTAATATAAACTTTTATCCTTGGGGTATTCCCACTTTCTGTAAAAAAAAAATTTTTTGGGAAAACCCTTTGAACAAAGAAA
>JAHBCN010016120.1:0-19974 GCA_019359885.1 Listronotus oregonensis
TTTATTATTCTAGACAAGTATAAATCTATTATAAACTATGACAAAATTGTTTAAACCATAATTATTATTTAAACAAAGGTATCAAAAAAAATCTAAAAATATAGTAGTAGTAGCATAGCTTGACTATAATTTAAAAAAGTTTATTAATACTATATAAAAAAAGTTAATATTTTTATGATAAAAAAAAATTAAATAAATTACTTTCAGTTATAAACACAAATATTATATGTATTAAAAATTAATAAAAATAGTAATATGTTTAATTGATTTTTAAAATTTTGTGTAAATAATTATTGTTTAAATAAATTTAGCATTGTTTAAAACAGATTATTATTTGGCTAGTAATCAGAATACATTATCTGTGAAAAATTATAAATGTTTATAAAATGTGTTACGTGGTCACTTCTTGTTACGATTTAGAAATTGCCTAGTACCAATTTAATATAAATACCTTAAAAAAAAGGTACATTACCTCAGGAAACAGTTTTTTAGTTCATAATTTTGTTTTCATTAATTGCTTTAATTGTTAAAGTTTCTGTCCTACTGAAATTCACGCTCCAGGATTAAAACTACCACCAGTTTTGGTCCTAGAGGGTGCATTTCAGTAGGGTTAAAACTTTTTGATCACAAATTTAAGTCTAGGGTTGATAAGTACATGAGAATACCACCTTTGCTATTTTGGTTAGTTTTGGTTTCCATGGTTGTTCATCTGGCATCCAGAAATTCGGCCCTAGACGTCTAGGATTGGCCAATCCTAGACGTCTAGGGCCTTTTCTAAGGTCGGATTCGGCGTCAAAAAATACATAGAAATATCATGGACCAACCCCACAGATTTCGACCTTTTTTGTGGGGCTGCGTATTTTTTAGTTTTAATCCATAGCGCCCCTAAATGTTGTTAATTATTGTATATGGGCAATCTGCTTTACTTAAAATATATATATATATATATATATATATATATATATATATATATATATAAAATATATATATATATATATATATATATATAAAAATATATATATATATATATATATATATATATATATATATATATATTTTATATATATATATATATATATATATATATATATATATATAAATATATATATATATATATATATATATATTATATTATATATTTTTGAGCCTTTAGAAAGTTTTAAATCCAATTTATGGCTTTACTTACAGCGGAATAGTTCACAAACTATAAAATGTTTCACATTGCTTTAGATTAGCAACTCATAAATTTACATGTAAGTCAGGTTTACGTAATATTTACACCTTTTAGTTTAAGATAATTTTAAAATATATTTTTTGCAACACTCTTACTTAGCTTTGTTAACCTATTCTATAGTTAAAATATTAAAAATTAATTAGCATACTTAATTTGTCTTTACTTTAATTGGCAATACCCCTCTATACACTCGCCTTTCTGTAGAGTCTCGTGCAATTGTAAATATGATTATATAAAGCGTATATATTAACAAATGAATAAGTTAATAATCTATTGTGAGCTAGTCTACCTTTTTTTGTGACTTTAAATTATAGATAGCTGGGGTTATATTTGGTTATAGATATTGGGAAACCAACTGCATAATTGAAATTTCTCTTTGAGACATATGGAGTTCCTAGCTTACGGGACCCCGACTTAATAAAAATAATCTAAATTGGTTTTTAAACAGCTAAGATATCAATATTTTTAAAGCGTCGCTAATTTGAACTGTTAAAGATTTCTCAGCGAACGCACAAAGCTACCCTTACCACCACTTTTTATGAATTTTGTGGTTCTTGAACATTTTTCTTTCGTTGTTTGATCTATTATTTTATTTACGAAGTTATTTGACAAAGATAGCCTGGAACGTATTTGGTAAGCCGTCATAAACTGTACCAAATATAAAAAAAGACTTGATCATTATTGTATACAATATTTTGATTGACAACCACTTTGCACCACCCGACATGTGACACTGTTTATCTTTTGTACGTCATTACTTTCGATATAAGTTATAATGACATAAGCATCACGTAGACACTAGTATCGTTATAACTTACACTTAAAATAAAGACATACAACTTTCCCACTCCAAAGTATGTGGAACAAATTATGCAAAAATGGTTTTTTATTTTTCTTTTTTTTTATATTATTCGAGTGAAGGTGCGATACGTTTCCTAAAATCCAAAGTATCTAGGCTTTAAGGGAAAAAATAGGTAATTGTCTCAAAAGTGTCCTCCACACCGATTTTGACCAAATTTGGTATACTGGTGTTTTTTGAGGCGCTGACCATAAATCCTAAAACAATTTCTTTGGCAATGTTTCGTTTTCGAGATAATTATTATCAAAGTTGAAAATCAAACTAACCTCATTTTTATTATTTAGCTAACTATTTATCGTTTTACACTAAATTGGCACATAATATTTTATAAACACCTTATAATTTGTTTTTTATTTATTTTTACATTTTTTTCATTAAATTGCAATGTTTAATGCCATATTTGGTAATAAAATCACTAGTGTACACATGGTTGCGGTGTTTTAAAGTAAGGGTTTGCAAATAAATGGAAAAAAAGATGTAAAATAAATAAAAAAACAAGTTTTTAAAAGGTGTTTATAAAATATTGTATACCAATTTAGTATATAAATCAAGAATTCTATGCAAAAGAGAGGAGGGATAGTGTAAATAGGGTTAGTTTGATTTTTAACATTGATAATGAATATCTTAAAAATAAAACTTTGCCAAAAAAAAATGTTTTTAGATTCGTAATCCAAAAAACCCGTACCTATGCCAAGTTTGGTTAAAATCGGAGTAGAGGCAACTTTCGAGACAATTACCAAAAAAAATTATATAGTAGGTAAGTAAAATTTTAAAAATTATTATTTTTATTAACTTTCAAACAATACTTTTGTTTGCAAAATATTACCATTTTGCTATTAACTTAAAGCGCTTTAAACCTAAAGTGTAATAAATTAATTAAAAAATGCTATTATTTTGCCAATATAAATCGTAAAAACCTAATTTAACTCATCCTGCATATACTTTACCTTTTGGAGTTTCGGGTCGACCTATTTAATTTGACTGCTTTTTAAAAATTATGTTATGTCTTAAGCCGCGTTTACACTATGCAACTTGTTTAACTTTTGTTTGTTGAACATGTTCAATAAAACTTTTGTTTTACAAACCTTAAACTTTTGTTCATCGAACTTTTTTAAACATTTGTTTTTTAACAAAGAGCTTAAACACCCTTTGGCATCTGCAACATGTTTAAATCTTCACCTAGTTGCAATGATAGCTTCAAGCAATGAGGACGTGATGATTGCTGCCGCCGCATTTGTGTTTATATGCGGTTCAAAGAATGTAAGGGCTAAAAGACAGTGTTGGGTACGTCCTTTATTGAAGGCAAGGAAGAAATATAGGGGTAGTGAGTTAATACTCGATTTGCAAAGAGATGACAGAGACTTGTTGGCGGGGGAAATGAGAACTAACTGCATTTTTAAGAACTTCTTAAGAATTACAGGCCTAGACTTTGAGTACTTGATTCTGCGTATTGGAGGACAAATTAAAAAGAACACTATATCATTTAGGGATGCAATTTCGGTGAAAAAAAGACTAGCTCTAACCCTACGATTTTTGGCTTCTGGTGACTCTCACAGTAGTTTGTCCTATATGTTTAAAATTTTAGCACAATTCAACACAATTAACTGTTCATCCAATTTAACCCAAGCATCGTGCCGTTTGTTTCTGTTTTTAAAATCGTCCAACGTAGGGTCCCACAAAGTTTCCTTTCTTTGTATCCCTCGATTAACCTAAAAACGTCTGCATGACGCCACTCCATTAGCACAATTATCACAAAAACCAAAAACAGCGCAGACAGGTTATGCGATGTTTACTAGATGACAGCCGGAGGCTGGAGGCACACTGACCTGTTGTATAAACAAGTTGCTCGGCGCAAAGCAATTTTAAACATGTTTGATAAACAAATTCATGAAACGTCGACTTCCTTTGATGTTTACCGACTCGGACCAGGAAGGCTGCAACTTGTTCAAAAACACGATTTTTGGTTGTACAAACACGCTTGTTGTAAAACATTCTACAACTTTTTATATTGCGTTTTTGAACTTGTTGTACAACTTGGTTGTAAAACACAAGTTTATTAAACAAGTTGCATAGTGTAAACGAAGCTTTAACTTTACTTATGTTCATTGTTAGTAAAAATCCTCAAATCAGAGCCGCTTTCCAGCCTTCGGTTTTGTGCACGCAACGAAGCACCTGTGCGCCTATATTCTCCAAGCAGACGTTCCAACCAAGTTTTTTGACTTTGCGTCCGACGCGCAATAACTGCTTCCCCCTTTCCCTAGAAGGACCTACTTTTCATCTCGTGTTTGAAGCCCAAGAAACGTTTTTAAAGGTTAGGTAAAAGTAAATTTGATTCGTCACATTCCATGTGGCGTTTAAAGCACGAAGGCTACTCATGCGCTTCAAACGCAGAACAGATGGCAGCTGGAAAGCGACTCAGAGTAACATGGGTTTATATCACATAATGTCCTCTAACTCTTAAGTTGGTATAAACATGCGCTATCTCTCAGGCTTAATTAAATAAACCTAAAATAACAAAAATAACAAATTACATTACAGATTACAACAAATTTAAGACTAAGAAGGACGCTTCAAAACGAAAAACATCGTAGATCGCATATTTTTTTAGTTTAAGTTTACATGTAGGTTAAATAATTATTGAAGTAAATCTCTGAACAATAATTTGTATTTATTCATTAAAGGTCTATTCACACACATCAGGGACATCTCAGTCCCAGTTTGTGAAGTTGTACCAGTCTTAGAAAAAAAAAGTTGGTTTATTTTAAAATCAATCAAATCAACACATATCAGTCTTGTTTCAAAATTCTTCGGCCTAACGTATATTTGTTGCCGATGACATTTTTTAGTTTTGACCGAGCGTCGAACCGGTGATTGTGCGCTAAAAAGGTACAAAAATTTCACTCGAAAAATAGAACATTTTTAAAAAAATTTCTCTTTTCTTTTAGCAATTTTTTTTTAGTTTTCTGAATCTTAGCGCCACATCTCGCTAGAACGACCGGAAGGGTCCGAAAATTGCAATTATGTGAGCCGATTACGGAGTTTGAGCTAATATGCCGCATTCTAGCTATACATACTTGTAAAAAAATATTTTAAAAAATTACGACCAAACGGATACTTCTCATGTTTAAGTTAATTACTATCAGGAAACGAGCTTTTACACTTTTTTGAGCAATTACGGATAATTAAAATTTTCCTAAACAATATACGAAATCCGCTGACCAAAAAATGTACAATTTTTCAGTTCTGGAATTTTTTATGAAAACCTGGTTTCTTATAGTTTTCGACATAAAAAACACTTATATACAGGGTGTTCAAATAATGCGTTAAGACATTTTAAGGGGTGATTCTACATAGAAAAATAATATTAGTAAGTCATTTTACAAAATGTCGAGATCTCCATGGTTACCAAGATACAGGGATGCAAAATTTAAATTTTAACTTTGTTTTTCCGCCTTATTACATTTATTCTCCCATCAATTTAGTTGATGTTCGGCGTACGAACCGAACTCTTTTGGTTCTAAGATTGTAAGTTAAAAGTAGTTCTTTTGAACACCGCTAGTAGGCACTTAACCTGAAACAAAAAAATTATTTACTTCCTATCTTTTTTATTTGGACAAATATTGCAAATTCGAATATACAAGCTTAAAAAAATAAAAACTTAAAAAAGAATGTACTCTTTATCAATGTCGATAAACCTAACTATTTAGCCAATAATCGACATCAAAGTTTTCATCAGTGTCATCCAAACTAACCATGTATTTAAATGGAATCAACAAATTAAGTGGCTTTGTGTCAAATGACTTTGACAGCTAATGATTTTATAAGTATATTTATTAAGTAATTTGTCGATAAAACAACTTAACACTAATTTAATATCTAAGTAATCTACTAACTTAACTTACAAAATTGATTCTTTAAAAATTGAAAAATTGTAACATATTTTTGAAATGCCTTCCATTTATTTCTATACATTTTCTAATACTCTTTAAAAAATGTCTTCTTATGCGAAAAAATATACCAACTGTATTTCTAATAATATTACAACTATTTATTATCCGTTGATGCAAATCATTTATATCGTTTACCGGTGTCTTATAGACAAAAGCTTTTAAATGGCCCTAAAAAAAGAAATCTATTGGATTAATATCTGGAAAGCGGGGTGCCTAAGATAATGGACCGTTTTGTTCAATTTACTTATTAGGAAATGATTCATTAAAATGGGATGGAGCGCCATCCTAACATAGCCACTTGTTTAATCGGGTTTGTAGGGGAACGTTTTTAAGAATGTTAGGTAGATCGTTTTGAAGAAAATTTAAATGAACCTATCCATTCAACGGTCCGTTAAAAAAATGAGGTCCTATTAGATGATCTCCTACAATACCGGCTATACATTTAACTAAAACCTTTGCTGATGTTGTTTTTCTACAATGGCGTGAGGGTTTACATAAGGCCGTTAGTGCTTATTACGAAAATTTGTAATCCCATCTCGCGTGAATGCTGCTTCGTCAGTAAATAAGGTTAAGTCGATGAACTGGTTATTTTCTTTATATTTTTTATAAAAGACTATTGCACATGTCTAGTCTTAGTTGTAAGTTACCCTCATAAAGTGCTTGCACCTTCTGTACATAAAATGGGTACATAAGTTCTTTATAAATAATTTGCCAGGCTGTAGAATTAACAATTCCCTCTTGTAACGCAATTTTTTTACTCTTTCTATAACTCTTTGTTCTCTATCAACAGTTCTGACATGCCTTGGTCTGCCTTTATCGGAAAATCTAATTTTGAAAGAACCTATCTCACCAAGTCGTCTGTTAATGTTGATGAAAGGTCGTGCACATGGAGCATTCCTTTCTGGATAAGTTGCAATATAAATCCGCCGGGCCTCTTCTGCATTCCCATATGCTTGCCCGTAACAAAAATGCTTATCACGGTACTTAATATTTGAATATTCTCCTTCCATATCCAAGGCGACTTGATTTGTTGATTCCATTTAAATACATGGTTAATTTTTATGAAAAATTTGATGTCGGTTACTAGCTAAATGGTTAGGTTTATTGATTTTGATGAACAGTACATTCTTTTTTAAGTTTTTAATTGTCTTTAAGCTGGTATATTCAAATTTGCAGTATCTGTCCAAATAAAAAAGATAGGGAGTAAATAAATTTTGTGTTTCAGGTAAAGTGCCCTCTAGCGGTGTTCAAAATAACTACTTTCATCGTACAATGTTAGAACCTAAAGAGAACATCAACTATATTGATGGAAGAATAAATGTAATACGGCGGAAAAACAAAACTAAAAATTGAACTTTGCACCCCTGTATCTTGGTAACCATGGAGATCTGAACATTTTGTCAAATGACTTACTAACATTATTTTCCTCTGTAGAATCACCCCTTAAAATAAAAAAACCTTAAAATATCAAGACAAGTTCCCATAAACTTTTTTTCTATGAGCCTTTCCTACGGAGATACAGTTACATAACGGACGACCCTGTGAATCGTTTTTTATAAATTTTAAAATACTGGGCCTAATTTAATATTTTTTTATTATGATGGTAATTAGATAAGTTTTTTTAAAATGAACCCATGAAATCATATTTGGCTTATTTAGTTTGCCAGGGACGGACTAGCTCTGACACAATTATAGCGATTCTTTGAAAACCCTGTATGCTAAAGGCTCAACAATATTATTTTTGGATAGCTTTGACCTTAAACTAAAAAAGATATGCTACGTCCTAAACGTCTTAACTTTTGAGATACAGTGTGGTAAAATTTTTAAAAATAAATTATTTATTATTAATATCTTATACTATACCACTTTAGATATTTTAATAAAATTTGACATTCATGTACTATGTATTAAAAAGCATTTTTTTGTGTACCACATTCTTTTTTTGTTTGCCAAAATGGGCAGGTCAAATTCTGTACAAACGCCTTTTGTGAAAATAAAAAAAATGTGTTACACTAAAAAATGCTTTTTGATTCATAGTACATTTATGCCAAATTTCATTAAAATATCTAAAGTGGTATTACAAATATTAATAATAAATGATTTATTTTAGAAAATTTTACCATCCTGTATCTCAAAAGTTAAGACGTTTAGAACATACGTTTAGGTTAAAGCTATCCAGAAATAATATTATTGGGCATTAATCATACAGGGTGTTAAAAAAATTGCTATTATTGTGTCAGAGCTAGTCCGTCCCTGGCAAACTAAATAAGCTAAATACGATTCAATGGGTTCATTTTAAAAAGACTTATCTAGTAACCATCATTGAATCTGCTTCCGTTCCCACAGGAATACGCGAGGTGACTACGCGGTTTGAACATATATCCCGCATCCTAGCTATACATACATACATGAATAATGAAAAAAAAACTGACGGATATTTTTCTCGACATTTTTAGGAACAATACCCTTAGAAAACAATCTGTATTTTCCCACTGACCTCAAACAATACTTTTAATACCTATTCCAAATCTGTTATTCCGCATCCTAGTTAAAAAAGCAACCAAAAAGATGCAAAATTTCGGAAATACGAAAGTCGAGGGGAGAATAGGATATGTGTTCCAACGGTGCGCCTTTTTAAAGCAAACCTTATATATATATATATATATATATATATATATATATATATATATATATATATATATATATATATATATATATATATATATATATATATATATATATATATATATATATATATATATAATATATATATATATATATATATATATATATATATATATATATATATATATATATATATATATATATATATATATATATATATATATATATATATATATATATATATATATATAAAATATATTTTTTATTTTATAAATTTTTTTTATATTATATTTAATATATAATTTAAAATAATATATATTTTAATTATAATTTAAAAATTATTTTATAAATAAAATTTTTAATTTACTATTATTTGAAAAATAATATAAAAAAATATTTAAATAGAAACCCTTTAACTTTTAAAATTATTTTTAGGATAATTTTTATATATAAATCAATAACTATAAATTAAAAAAATATTGTTTAAAAAAACTATTTTAATTTAACATCTTTTTATATTTCTAAGTGGAATTATTAGATAAAAAATTTTTGATAAAAAAAAATTAAAAAGGTATTAGGTATTAAAAATAATTTTATTTAAATATTCAAACATATAATAAAATATTTTAACAAATACAATATTTATTTATATTTTTATAATTAAATATTAATTTATTACAAATATTTAAAAATTATTTTTTTTTTAATAATATTATTTAATAAATGATTTCATTAAATAAATAAAATATTTTCTTTAGCCACTCACACCCTTCAATTATTGCTTTGACTATAGTAAAGTAGGCAAGGCTTTAACATGACGTTTTTTAAAAAAAAATTATTATATATATTTTATTTAAAATATTTTAAAATAAAATATTTTATAATAATATATAATTTTATAAAAAATAATTTTTAAAATGTATATATTTTCTATTTAAAGGTTGTATTACTTTTTAATTTTATAAATGTGTATTTATTCGTTAATCTTTAAGGGCCGCTTGCCCGATCGTAATTTAACCTTAGCTTTGAATTAAACAGGGCTTTCTAAAATATCAACTTGCACCGCCTACCTGGCTTAAAGAAGTGTAAGCGAGGCTTATCAAAAGCCGCCAAAATTAGGCTTAAAGTGGAAAAGCCCGGGTTTTAACCTGAAATTTTAATTAATATTTGCATTTTTATGTCAATTTGATAACTTGGGTGTGTTTAGTTCCAAATATTAAAATGAATGGAATGAAGAATTTGATGATAATATGGCCCTGTACAGTTTTAATATTTATCAAGCTTAAAATTAACTCATGAGCAGGATCTTTTTTTACTGTCTGGGGTGGAACCCCTCCTGTACACTTTATTTCAAATTTTTCATCGGCCGTTGTTTTCCTTGAGCCTTTTTTTTTTGTTTTCATAAAAAAGTTTCTGTAACATCCATCAGGTGAAATAGCGTTAAGTTCAGCCTCAACTTTTATCCAAGCACGGTTTTTTCCTGAATGGTGGCCTGGTCACTTGGCCAGTCTTATTATTCTTAATAATTCTATGGTGTTTAGCAAGTGTATTCAAAAGTGTCATCTTTTCTTCATTTAAAAAACTGGTACCACGTTGTCTTTTGCTGTCGTTTATTTTGGTAGCCTGCTAAACATTTACAATCACCACAAGTCAGAAAATATAACATAAACATAACCATGAGGTGCGGGACCTAACTTTAAACTTCAGAATATTTTCCGTGTGAAGTTAGTTGAAGGTGAAAAATGAACTATTTTGCAAAAATAGTTCATTTGCCGGCTTAGTAAAACCCGCTAAAAATTTGGCAGTTCAACAAACTAAATATAAGCCACGCTTAATTTTTTTAATTTGGCTTAATAAAGCCGAGCTTAATTTTTAATTGGTGCAAGCGGCCCTTTGTAGAAAGGTTTTTTTTTTAATATAGTCTTATATTTTAGGTATGAAGGATGTCACAAATGGTTAAAATATTCTGAAATACCACAACATGAAGAAAATTGCAAAGAGGTCTTTATTTATGCCCTATTTGTCCCAATCAACAGTCCAGTCCCAAATCAGTTCTTTATTTAATTGATCATTTTAAGAAAATTCACAAGAAATATATAACAAGTAATGCCGTATTTCAAATAAATACCCAGCAGTTATTAAGGCAAAACTACTTGTATGTTAATCCGTATTTAAACTTGTTATTATTAATTTATTTTAATATGAAAGGAAACCTTTTATCTATTAATGCTTCAACAGTAGGAACAAGACCAGATAGGATAAAACAACAAGTAAAAATATTTAAAAATTATCCAGAGAATAATATATTTACTTCTTCGTGGAAAGCATGCTCAGCGTGGAATACAAATATTGAAACATTTAATTTATCTTTACCAGATGAGTTGCAACTATTCTCTGTGGAATTTCAATTGAATCATCTTAAAAAGGCAGCCAACTGGAATTTTTCACCACTTGTAGAACTTAACTCTTTAGGGATACGGAAAAAAATAAGGCAAGGAGTTAGAATGATAAAATATTTACCAAGTAGTTCTCATAAGGATGAAATGTATTCCATACAAGTAAAAAAATACAGAAGTAAAAACTGGAACGTTACAGATAATTTTCCCCAGTTTTATTTAAACAATTTGGAAAAATCCTATCTTAAAGCGCAATTAAGTAATCCAATTTTTTCTACTTGCGGTAAGTATATTGTAAGTGAACATAGTGAAATAATTATGGACATTCGGTGTTCCTTCTGTGAAAATTACTATCCTCTTATTTACGACAACTCTACCCGTATTATACATAAATGTTCTCAGGGATGTACATTTTCCCTTTGCAATAGTTGTATACAGCCCGAAATCAAATGTCAATATTGTCTTGGTGAAACCGAAGAATGTGAGGACGAACTCTGCTTTACTCTTCAATATTATTGTCGGTTTGGTTGTAAACAGTATTTTAGTGGATCAGACTTATATGAGCATGAGGAGTGTTGCAAAAGAAGTATTTTTTCTTTGCCAGAATCGGTTATTACAGAAGAGTATTTTGGTTTTGATTTTTATCCATGGTGCAGTTTATTTAGAACCAACAAATTTTATCTTTATTCTGGTTATTTTGAAGACAGAGGACGAGCTTATGTTATTGATCAACGTGGCTTCTACTATATTTTAGATTTCGATAATTCCGACGACATAGTAAGTTTTAAAATTATTCACAACTATGATCCGAATAAATGGACTGTGGTAATAAAAATTTTAAAAAATGATAGGTTTGGACAACACACTGACTCCTGCTCATTTAGTCTTTCTTACACAGAAAATACTCAATTTGCTATAGTCATAAAAAATGTAAACGATTGATTTAATTTATTTTAATTTACAAATATTAAGTAGTATGTTTAAATAAAATACGTATATGTATACAGTGAGCTCAAAAAGGTTGCAATAGATTCATTTAAAAAGCTGTTTTTTTTAATTGGCGGACACGTTAATTTCTATATTTAATCGCACATTATTTTAACTGTCTTTCCTGTATACAGGGTAACCCAAAAAGGAGATATCTTATGATACTTTCTTTTTTTTTAAGTAGAAACCCAATTTTTTCTTTGCGTTTCGGATTCTACCAAAAATTCTGATCATATTTCATATATCGCAACCTATGTCTTAAACCTTATACTTTAGGATCAGACTACTTAATTAATTTTTGTAAAATCATTGACAAATAAAAACATTGTTTCCAGTTACCTGCGTTAACTTATTTTGACACGTACAATGAATTCTTGTCAACTGTTATTTAAATTGGGTAGATCTATTTATTACAAATAGTTTTGTACGTTAAAATAAAATGGAGCGGTTAAGTGAAAGCAAAGATAATACTACCACGGATAGATGGTTCATTTAAATGGGGCGCTCTGAATCAGTCCGGAGATATCAATGCTTCCGTAAATGCGAATAAAATTAAGTCGGTAACCCCTGCCCCAGCGAAACGAGGTACGAAACCATGTGCGACATTGCCAATGTCGGTCGCTTGTACCTTATTCGGAATACGAAGTAGCGAAAGCGGGCGGCTAAACGGGTTGTGTATTTTCTAGTCGCGTTTCATCACGCCAATAGTAAAGGCCTGCCGGCAACACTGTTTAACTTTCGTTCAAGGATAGCGCGAAATTCTCTCGATGGACATCGGATCGCGTTTGCCAAAGTCCATTAGGGGTATCAAAAATATAGCATTGAATGGTTTATCTTATCCGTAGTAGTATTATCTTTGGTGAAAGAGAACGGATAAAAATACTAATAATGCTTGGTTACGAGAAAAGAATGCGGACCCAAATGAGGGTTTGTAAGTTGTTTAACAATAAATACCCAAATCAAGCACAATATCCCAAAGTATTATTATTAATATGGAAAAAAATTAGGATTTTGAGCATGTGAGCGATAATTATATCAAAGGTCGCCCTACAATATCAGAAGATGTGCAGTTTAATATATATGTATTGCGATGAAACACCAAATGTGCAACCGTATTAAATTATTTACTTAAAAATAAATGTAGGAAAAAAACCTTACTTGCAATTTTTTTAATTAAAACAAATATCCTATACTTTGTTTCGTTGCAAGCGATAGTAATAAAATATTTAAATTTATGCTAGTATGCTTCTTGTATTAGTACGGGTATAAATATTTTAGAATTCAATTTACAATGATTCAATAGACAATTAGAATGTGGCCGGTACTTCTCCCGGCCCGGTCTAATATAAGGCAGCCCTTTGGGTCGAACAACAAAAGAATAACCTAGTTTCGGGCAAAATAATGCTATAAAACCCTTGACAGTGGCTTACGCTTGGGCTGTATTTGTTAAAAAAGGTTTTAAGTATTTTTTAAAAATAGGAATCGTATTTTTATAATATATTTTAATATTTGACAATTATTATCTAGCTTTAAGTAAAAATATAAAAAAATATTTACAAGTTTTATTTATTTATTTGCCCCTAAGACAAAATTACATTTTTGTTTAGCAATCGACAATACTTTTAAACTAACCTTATAAAAATACTCAAAACAATAAAAAAAACTATTTTACAAGTAAAATAATAAAATATTAAAATCTTAAAAATCCACATATTAAAATTATAAAATAAACTAAAGTTAAATATTAATAATTAAACTATAATGCTTATTAAAAATACACCACAGTGCCAGACTATGTAAAGAACAAATTAAATGTAAAAATGTGACCAATACTCAAGACTAAATCGAACATAAACCATTTCCTTAATTTAGAAACATAGTATTTTACGATTTAATTTTTTTTTAAATATTTCAATAAAATGACTTTACTGAAAAGTTGATTTTTGGACTTACCATAGTCTGGCTCTGGAGGACATAATCCATATCATATTAAATATATTATTCGCATCTACCTCTTAGCAATTTTCCATATCTGACAGATCACTTAAGGAACTATCACTGCTTGAACCATTTAAGTCTCGTTTTATAATTAGAGGTTTAACAGTTTCATCGACTACTATATTCATATTCCACATTTTATTTTCTACATATAGCACATGTTCAACACATGTTTGCCAGTTTTCTGGGGAAACATTAGATATGGCATTTTGAAAAAGTTTCTTAAAGTCCGCTATTTTAAAAGTTGTATTATTTCTGGCAACTTTACCTTTCACTTGCGCCCATATAAGTTCTATGGGGTTGAGTTCGCAGTGATAAGGTGGCAGCCGATACACACTAATATTTCGTTTTTTCGCTATTTCATCAATGACAAAATTTGTGTAACTATCTTTATTTATCGCCACTTTAATTTTTACCAGTTGTAATAACTCTCGCATAACACTATCTTTAGGAAATTCAATGTTTTTCTGCATTAACCATAGTTCAATATCTTTTTTGAGCCAGCCTAAGTTTGAACATACTCCAGTTTTTAGAATGATAACTTGCGTTATCCATTACAATAACAAAACCCTCTGGTATTAAGTCGATCATCTGCGAAAACCAGTCTTCAAATACATCAGTTTCATGTCTTTGTAATAATCCCCTGTTTTTTTAGATTGAAACAATAAAAGACCTCCGTCTACAAAACCATTCTTTCTTCCAATATGAGTAATAATTAGTCTTCGTCCCTTCCCAGATGGAGGTTTTAAACCCGAGGAAAGGCCTGTATTAAAAGCCTGGCGAGCAGATGTGAGATTTCCATCTTGCCAAAATTTCTTTAGCGTATATCCCTTATTTATCCAGGTCTCATCTAGATAATATATTGCTTTTCCTTTGGAACAAGCTCTTTTTCCCTTTCTCAAATATTCTCTTCTCCATTGAACAATCTCTCCACTTTCTATTAACAAAGATTTTCTTTGGAACTTCTTCCACTGGAAATTCAAACCCTGCAAAATTCTCCATAGTTTTACCCTACTTATTTCTGGCACTTCCGGATGATTTCAGACAGCTCGAAAAATACTATTCACAGTCGGAATTTTTTTTCATAAAGAAACCATGTACAATACGTCTAATTGCTTGCTTTGTGTCATCTGTTATCTGAAGTTCTTTTTTGCCTGGTCGCTTTTTTAGTGACACTATACCTCCCTCTTTTTATTGTTTTGGAATTCTGTAAACTGTCGCTTTTCCAACTCCGGTCATTAAAGCACATTTTTCAACTCTATCATTCACACTTAAATCACAGTTTTGCTTATTTGTAATATAATCGAATACGTTTTTAAAAATACGCTTTTTGTTTAATGTTAAATGACCGAGGTATGGTGGTGTTGTTAAACAAGCCATTTTGGTAACTGTAACATTAATAAGAACTACGTATGCAATTGAACATTTAAAAAAATTATTTGTTTGCCAAATAAAGACTATCATAGGTAGACAGTAATCAAACCTAATTGGTCTGCCAAATAATGGCCGTCGGTACGTCATTAGGAAGGCAGATTGAATTATTCCTAACAACTTTCTGGAATATATATTTTATTTAAATATGTATTTTGGTTATGAAATGATCAATATTTAAATTTATTTAGATTATTTTGTGTTGTTTTGAATAAATATAAAAACAGAACATTAAACCGTGCAATCGTATACAAAAAATAAGTAAAGTAAATAATAAAAATATTAGGATAAAAAATAAGTATAATTTTAGTTGACACTACACAAGAGGTCAAAATACTTTTAATATTTATTAACCTTATTTGCAATTAAGAATAAATATATTTAAATATATAAATATATAAAGATACATATACCAGCGCGCCTATGGTTTCTTAAGCCATTTCGTAAAATTTTATTACTATCGGTTGCAATGAAACAGAGTATAGAGTCTTCGCCAATAGTAAAGAGTACAATGACGTCAAATGCGCACAAACCGATATTCACCGAGGCAGCAACACGTCAGTGCAGTGTGTACTATCCGAAAATCGGCATCGGTAGCGTATTTATATTGATGTGAATATTACGAAACTAAAATTATTGTGTGTTTATCTTTCAACTTTTATGTGTGTTAGTGTTATTTATTAATTGTTGTAACTGTTTAGTGAGTCTTTTGTTCCGATGCGCCTTCTTCAAATTTATTTACATTATTTTGTGTAGTTCTGAACAAATATAAACAGAACATTTACACCGTGCAATCGTATCTGTAAAGTAAGATAATAAAAATATTGAATACAAAACGGTTATTTGCTATTGACACAACACAAGAAGTCGAACATACTCCTTTAATATTTATTAACCTTATTTGCAACTAAGAATAAATAATTAGATACTATAAGATACTTACGTACATATACCAGCGCGCCTATGGTTTACGATTCTTAAGCCATTTCGTAAAATTTTATTACTATCGGTTGCAATGAAACAGAGTATAGCAGAGCCTTTTTAGTAAAAAGCATCATCAGTGCTATTCATCAAGCAGGAGTTACATCAATTGGAGCATATATAATATGTAAACAGGACATCAACACACTATAACATTACTAAGGTAAAAATTTAAAGTAAAATTGTAATAAATCGCACAATTTTCCTTCGAAAGGGTGAGTTTAAAAAAATTAAACCTCACTACGTTACCATTCTGTGGTGTTTCGGAAAAAAAGTAAGATTTTATTCACAATTTAACTTTTAATTTTTAACTTAATAATGTTATGGTGTGTCGATATTCTGTTATAATATCCCTATAAAATACAGTTGGTTTATGGACTTACTGAAGATGACTCAGATAGAAGAACAAAATTTGTGTAAGGATGAACAGGTGTTTTGGAGATCCAAAACTTTTGGGAAAAATTGTATTCTTTGATAAAGCGACATTCTATTTAAACCGACATGTAAAACGTCAAAACTGCCAATATTGGGCTGAAAAATATCCGCACCAGATCATGGAGGGCTACACACATTACCCGAAAAAAGTGAATATTTGGGCTGTAATTGTTGCTAACAGGATTTTGGGTCCTTTCTTTTTTGGTGGCACGTTAACTGGCGAAACGTATCTAAAATTTTTCAGAATTTAAGTTGATGCTGGCACTTGCTTTACTCTATCCAAATCGAGAAGATCCAAACATTCTCAACAAAACCTTATGGTACCAACAAGACGGAGCACGAACCCATTATACACGTCCGGTGCGTGAATATTATTTGATGAAGTGTTTCCTGGCAGGTGGATTGTTCGGCCGGGTCCAATAGATTGGCCGGCCAGTTCACTAGATTTGACACCGTTAGATTATTTTCTATGGGACTATTTAAAATCTAAAGTATACATTAACAAAATCCAAGTAAAATTGTTTTATTTAAAAACGTTTTAAACTGGTAACATTTTTTTTATTTGTGAAGGATTTTGAGAAAATTGATTTAGTTTAATCTTAAACTATATGTTTAAAGACATAGGGGGCGATGTCTGATGATATATATGATTAGAATTTTCTGCACAATCCTTAACTTAAAAAAATTGGATTTCCATAAAAAAAAAACAAAATACCAAAAATGCGAAATTAAAAAGAAAGTTGACATGCCTCTCAACATTTTTCCAAAAAAAAAAAGATTTACCTTAATTTTAAACGAATTTGTTCCAAACTTTTTAAACTCATCTAAAACTTTACAAAGTTGATTTCCAGACAAAAGTGTTCTAAAAAATAAGTAACAGGTAATAACTAATAGGGTAGTGGGAAACTTAATTTGTAGTTATCACCTTATTATGTAATTAGAATTCCTTAAATATAATTATAATTTATATAATAATAAAATAATTATATAATTATTTAAAAACAAAACATAATATTAAAAGCTATTAGTAAATATAAATCAAATATAATAAGCTAAATTCAATCTTTTGAATATTTTTTTGTTAAACTTAGTTAATTTTTTTGCACGGCTACTTAAAAAATATATTTTTATAAAGCCAGAAAAATCATTTTTAGTAGCTTTTTATAATTAGAATTGAGCCATTTTTTAGAAATTCAAAAATTAGGTTTATTTAGGGTGGGAGCAGAGAATCAAAGAGTGACCGCAAAAACTGCCTGTTTTTTAACCTTTACAGAGGGGTAAGGAAAAGACATACAGATATGTATTATATTTTCAAAAATCACCTCTTTTTAAAGGTTGAAAAGTCGCTGAATCTGAAGAATTGCGAAAATAGCAGTAGTATTAAAAGTTATTCTCACTGTGATTTTTGTTTGGAATGGACATTGGAAAAATAAAATAATATATCTCCATTCCTTAGAGGGCTGTAAACCAACCCCCATAGACTATGTGAGGATGCAATCATCCCCTAAAATATATAAAATCCTATGCAACTTTAAAAATCAAATGAAATGTTGGCTTTTTCAAGAAAAGTCTTAGCTTCGTATTTTTTTGATCCAAGTATATAAAGCAGGTGTACCTAGATTTTCGAGTTTACTTTTAACCAAAAACACCCCTGCACGGAGATATATTCATCCCCTAAAATGTAGAAATTCATATACCACTTAAAATGGTAAAAAAATATTTAGATGTTTTAGGATATCTCAAATATGATATTAACAAAAAACCAACGTTTAGAATGAGTTTGATCAAAAGCCACCCTTATTATGAGCAAAATTAAATAAAATGTTAGCTTATGCAAAAAGCGGTTTGGCCTCATATTTTTCATCCAAAGTGTATAAAACAGGCCTTCTTAGATTTTTTTAGTTTATTTCTGACCAAAGCTACCCCTGCAAAGAGGTAAATTCATCATTTAAATCATATACAACTTTTAAAATTGTTAAAAAATATTTATATGTTTAAGGATATCCCAAATATAATATGAAAAAAACACCGATTTGACTGATTTTTAATCAAAAGCCTCCTTATAATAAAGGGTAAAGCCATCCTTATTATGGAAAAAATAAAATAAAATATTAGCTTATGAAAAACACGTTTTGGCTTCATATTTCTTATCCTATGTGTATAAAACAGGCTTTTTTAGATTTTTTAAGTTTCGTTTTGATCAAAGCTACCTCCTCAAGGGGGTAATTCATCCCCTAAAAAATATATAATCATATGCAACTTCAGAAATCGGAAAAATACATTCATATGTTTTAATACATGTCTAATACGAAAAAAAATGTATAACTACTTAACAGAGTATATTATGTTCATATTACATTTGAGATATCCTAAAACCTTTAAATATTTTTTTTACAATTTTAAAATTTTTATTTTCTTTTCTACATTTTAGAATATGAATGTACCTACTTGTAGGGTTGGTTTGGTTAAAAATGAACTCGAAAAATCTAAGAATGGCTGTTTTATATACTTGAATTAAAAATACGAAGCTAAAACTTTTTTGAATAAGTTTTCGTTTTATTTAATCTTCCTGATGATGCGGGTGTCTTTACCCTTAATTTTAGGGGTGGTTTATTGTCAAAACTCACTCTGAACGGTGGTTTTATGTTAATTAATATTATATTTGAGATATCCCTAAACATCTATATATTTTTTTACAATTTTAAGTTGTATATGATTTTCTACATTTTGGGGGATAAGTTTACTCCCTTACAGGAGTGATTTTGGTTAAAAGTGAACTCGAAAAATCTAGGTACACCTGTGTTATATACATGGATCAAAAAAACACAAAGCTAAGATTTTTTTTTAAAGCTAGCATTTTATATAATTTTTCCTGTTGATAATGGTGGTTTCACCCTTAGAAAAGAGTGGTTGATTATCATATACATTTATTTCTTATTAAACATGTCCTGAAAAATCTGATTTTATAATTTTTAAAGTTGCATATGATTTTATATATTTTAGGGGATGATTGCACCTCCACATAGTCCATGGAGTTTGGTTTACAAGCTTCTCAGGAATGGACATGTATTATTTCAT
>JAHBCN010016121.1:0-20004 GCA_019359885.1 Listronotus oregonensis
CACCCAAAGGCCGAAACGTCTTGTTGAGCGAAATTGGCTGTTTTTAATCACGAAATTACTGAGCGCAAAGTTTAATGAGTGATTTATATTGGATTGGATCGAAAGGAGCGGCGTTATGTAACGCATTGTTGTTTACCATTTTTGTATTTGCAAATTTCCTTATGGAGTCGGCGCAGAAAGTCTATAGTTCAATCATTATAGATTTTTTTTGTAATTAATGTTAAAAGATATCTGACTGCGTCATAACTTACGTAATGACCTGTAGATTACTTTAATCAAAAATCCAACCAATTTTTTTTTTTTTTTTTTAATATAACAGAAGTACTGGCTGTATCACTTTACTCATAAAAGACCGTTTGGAGAGAATTCAAAAACCTACAAAATGGTTTTTGAAAAATCCCGATCCGACTATTTTCCAAAAATTTGTATCTCCGTTAATTTTCAATATTAAGGCTAATTTTTTGGGAAATGATAGTCAATAACATGTACTTTGAGCTGCCAAAATATGAAAATTGTCGCATTAATAGTTTTTATTAAATCGCACTATAAACAAATTAGGCCCTTATCTTGCAAGTGCCGTGAATATTAGGCAAATGCTTCCATTTGAATTTTTAAAACGGCTTTTTAAAGGTGAGATTAAAAGCTACAAATTTTATATCTCACATTTTTATATAAGTTTGAAGAACATTGTTAAAAATGCTTGTGAACCTAGCGCGTCAACGAAAATTTGCGACCGAGACGTAGTGAGTCGACCGTGGAACACCCAAGGAAGTTTAAAGGTGTATGAAGCCCAATGCTATGGCCCATTCGATCAAAAAATGTCCAGCCTAGTATGAAAATAACTGTCATATATGGCCCCGCCGATTTTGCGCAATAACGAAATTCCACGAAATAATTTAATGTGTTGCTACTTACACACTGATAAATCAGTGTGTAGTTAGAGCAACACATTATACTTTTATGAGAGCCGTATTAGTTTCGATTGTTTTGCTTTGTGTGATTATATTTTGTGGTTGCAGAAGTTTTTTTGGATTGATAAAAACCTTCTTATTTTAGTGATTAGTGTTAATTAAATTGTTACTATAATTTTGTGTTTATTGTTTGCTACTTATAATATGGTAACAAAATGACTAGAGGTTGTATGGTTTTGTCTTGCAAATCTATGGGTAACATACCCGGCATTTTTTACTTTAGGTAAGTATTTCTTATATTTAAATTAGGTGCTTCTTATGAAACGTAACGTTAGGTAACCGAATAAATAATAATATATCAATTATAAATTATAGAAAATGAAAATTTCATACGAAATAGCAGTGAAAAGTAAGGCAATCTTAACTATCTTTTAGATGATTTCCACAATGTTTGTGTATTTCTGTGGATTATTAAAAGAAATAAGTTTACATTTAGGTACTTTTAGTTCATTTAATAATTTAGTACATTCTTTTAAAGGATCAAAATTATTAATTACTGGGCAGACCAGGCAAATTTTAATATATACAGGTCCCTCTAATTGAATAAAGAAAGTACAATTTTATGTTAAAGTTCCTTTCTGCTTTTTCTGTATTTGTTTAAAAAGAAATTAGATTTTTGGTTTCTTAAACTTACATTATCAACTTTTTAAGCTCGACATACTGTAGACACATAATATTTAACGGTTACTGTTACAATGGATACCTAGGTACCAAAGGTTACTAAACATTTTTAACCACTGTTATTCTGTCTCATGAATGTTTGTTATTAGTGAAAAGTATGTGCCTAAAAAGCAGTTATAAAAATTTTTACTTTTTAATGTACAACCACAATCTTAGGATTAGATTAAACTCATTTACACTATCTTGCCCTTCTTTTATCAAAACTGGTGATAAGTACATGAAAACTATCATACAATGTTTGAAATTTATTTTTAAAAAATCGTGTTTTTATTTATTTACAAAGATTTTGGAAAAAATACAAAACTCCAAAAATATCAACCATTTAAATAGAAAGCTGTAAAGTGGCGCCATCTATTCTTTCCATATTATATCAGATGATATAAAATCCAATATTACACAATAATTTTAAATATTCTATGGTAGTATCGTTAATAACCAACAATTTATTGCAAAATAAAAAAAACAGAAGTCAATTGACTTTGGATGTCAACTTTATACATAAGAACAAAGAATTATGGAAGTCCGGCTCTGACCTACCATTCGTTGCGCACCCGCTGGCCAATCCCATCCGCTGCCCTGCGCCTGGACAATTTGTTCTACAGTATTGGGCTTCCATACACCTTTAAACTTCCTTGGGAACATCCAGCAGCGAAGAAGAATCGAGAGATGGGCGGCGTGCATCGCCATACGTCTCGGTCGCGAATTTTTGCTCGACGCGCTAGTTTCACAAGCATTTTTAACAATGTTCTCCAAACTTATATAAAAATGTGCAATATACAATTTGTAGCTTTTAATCTCAACTTTAAAAATTTAAATCGGACCATTTGCCTAATATTCACGGTCTAATTTGTTTATAGTTCGATTGATTAAAAACTATTAATGCGACAATTTTTATCTTTCGGCAGCTCAAAGTATATGTTATTGACTCTCATTTCTCAAAAAAATCAGCCCTTAATATGGGAAATTAACGAAGAAACGAATTTTTGAAAAAAGGTCTGTTTAAATTAATCATGATTTTTTTAAAATCATACTGATTAAAATTATGATTTTAATCGTAATTTTAATCATCTCAACCCTGATTTGAATGGGCAATTTTCGTACTTCCTATTCAGTCTCAAGGTTCAAATCTACCTACAGCAGAGCGAGGTATACTGGGAAAAAGGCATAAGATCCCTCCCCCCAATTATTTCCATTGATAACACTGAAAAAAAAGATTCCACCAAAAGCATGTCAAGTCAAAAAATAGTGGGACAAATTTATGGTCAGAACTTGGCTTAATTTTAGATCTCAGTACTTTATACTCCGGTCAATCTAGACATTTAAAGGCACATAAATTTACAAGCTAAAAGTAAGTAAAATTGTTGAAAACATAACTAAAAATAACATTTTAAAATTCTCCATCGTTCCGGTACGTGGAAAAAAATTACTCGAGGTCAAAGGTCAAAAAAATAGGTTTTTGCAATTTTAACCCAGTCCCTAAAAAAACTACCTGCTTAGATAAGTACCGATATGCATGTTTTGTTAAAAACACACGAAATAAAAAACATGTGCAATTAGCTTGTCTTCCTCCAACCTCAGTTGCTGCTCATTAACATCTTTTTCAGGTATATTACCAAGTTCAAGTATGGCTTGGTTATCAGCTAGACCAGGGATTCCCAAAGTGGTCGATATCGACCCCTTGGGGTCAATATCGGTTTCCTAGGGGTCGACATAAACAAAAACTGATTTTGGTGGTCGACGAGGTCTAAAAATCGACCCCTATTAAATTAACACAAGTTCTTATTTAAAACTTTAAGATAGTGGTAGGTACTGTATTGTTTATGTTGTGTTACGTGTACTAAGAATAATTAATATTTTTGTAGGAAATAGCATTGTTGTAGTAATGTAAAGCCTCAAGTTCGTACAAGATGAAAAACAACAACCAAGGCTATCAGAAGTTCTGGTTACAACGCAACATTGAAACACAGTATCCTACATTGTGGAACATTGCTGAAAAATATCTTATCGCTTTTCCATCATCATACCTAGTTGAAAAAAGCTTCAGTGTGGTAACAAACATTTTGACGAAACAAAGAAACCGTTTGAAACGAACGTGGAGATTTAAGGCTGCAACTCACCAATATTGACCCGGATGTAGCTAGATTGGTAGATAGTCCCAGGTTCATCCATCACACTGAAAGTTTTATTTTCTTTTTGGAATTAATACTTTTTTAAATGTAATTTCCTACCTACTTAAGATTCTTTAAGTACCTAATTTGTATAATCATTATAATTAAACTTGATATTACTGAATGTCTTTATTTGTTAAATTTTGATGATAAAATGAAGTCAACTTTACCCATTAAACAAGTGCAAAGTTTTCCAATTGGTACCTTAATACCTAGGCATTTTGTATCAATAGGAAAAAACTAAAGATAGGCCCCCTTATTTATAAGTCTGCTAACTTAAAGCATTGCTAATTCTCCCTCTGTCTTCTTCTATTGACCTAAGTCAGAATGAAAAATAACACTCTGTAGCAAGTTAGCGGACCATTATGAATAAGGGGGTTGATCTTAAAAGTAGGTAATTTGGCCATGGGGGTCTGAGGTAACAGTTCATTTTGGAAAAGGGGTCACTTGTCCAAAATAGTTTGGGGATCCCTGAGCTAGACCCAAAAGATTAGGGTTTAAAGTTGGTCGATAATTCATTAAAACCAAATCAGACTGCACTCCCACATGCGCCGGAAAAACTGCTAAAAACAATTTTTTACAACTGTAAAAAGGGATGCAGTGCTAAATGTGGTTGCAAAAAAGTTGGACTGTTTTGTTCTCTGGCATGCACGAATTGTCAAGGCCTGTCGTGTTCTAATGTTGAATCACAACAGCAGAGAATTCGTTTGATACTGACGAACAGACATGTGATACGTCGCTATCGACGCAATTCACATACACCCAGGATAAGGAAGAAGAAGGAGATCAAGAAGAACAAGAAGAAGTAATTGAAGATTATGAATCGGACGAATAAATTGTTCTACTGTTTTTTAAATTCCATCGCTTTTATCAATTCCAACCCCTGCGAATATCTGTCATTATGCAATAGTTTCCAAGTAAACAGAAACACAACAGACCTGTAGAATAGACCTACTGGGAAAACCACGTTAAAAAAGTACACTACCTCAGAGGTGGCGTGGAAACGTGTGCATACAATGACGCTTACAACTTTTTGAATCGTTATATCTCAGAAACGGTGGCTTTTAGAAGAAAAACTTTTTTGTAGATAATTTTATAATCTATAAATTTTGTAAAAGGTAATCTTACGATAAAACTTACCGTTTTGAAGAAAATCGCGAAAAACCCATTTTTTGACCTTTGACATCAAGTCATTTTTTTTTCCACGTACCAAAACGATGGAAATTTTAAATGTTATTTTTAATTATGTTTTGAAAAAAATTAACTAACTTTCAGCTTGATGTAAATTTATGTACCTTCACTCTTATTTTTTGGTCTAATTTGACCGACTATTAGGAGGCCGAGATTTTTGGATAGGAACTTGGTCCTTTTTTACATATTTTTTTAAGGAATCTTACTTTAACTACGAAAGAAGGATCGTATACGTAGTACCTCCCATCCTTCACTCGCTTTTCCTTTTTACCTGAAATTATACGTATTGAAGGCAATGTATGAGTTTTCCTGATACGAAATTCGTTTGGTGCTTCAGGAGAGAAATACCCGACACCTACACGAAAACTTATAACTAGGTGCTTTGCGCGGTTTGCCGGTTTTAACAATATTTAGGCCCTTAAGGCGTCTCAAAAGGTCAGAGCTTAAATGAGGAACTATTATTTTAAGACAGCCAATTGGTATGTTTAGGAAAATATTTTAATATGGCGAGGTGTAATGTTTAGCTTTATTTTGATTATATACAAAGGATATTATTAATAAATTATTAATTTTTCTGGAAATGTTGTTTTGGTAGAAAGATTATTCGTCTTTTCACCGAAATATAAAAATTTATTTGCATACTTATTTTATTTTTTATTATTTTGAAAAAAGTGTATATATTTTCTATATTTAAAAGAAAAGCCAAATGATATTTCTATACTAAATAGTTATTTATGATATAAGTGTTAAAAGTACAATTTTCAGGCACGAATGTGAAAGTCAGCAGAATGAGCGAAGCGCGTTCTAAAAAAGTTTTTGTTCCCAAACTGTGATTCAAGAAAAAAGGTCCAATAATCCGATGTCCAAATATACCCGCCCAAACGTTTACCTTTTGAGGGTATTGAGTCCTTGTAGATACAAATCTGTGCTCATTTTCTTTGCTCCAGTATCTGATGTTTTGAACGTTTGGTTCATTGTTTAATGTGAAGGTGCATTCGTCACTAAAACAAATATTGCGAAGAAGTCCCTATCGTTATTCGCCATTTCCTAACTTCAAAACAAAAATCTGCTCTTCGGATCTCATGCCTTCCTTAATTCCTGATGTCTTTGATATTTGTACGGATGATATTTATATTTCTTTAATTTGCGTAGTACTGTGCTGTGATCCTTTCCTACAACTTTGCCAAAGCCTGGTGCTAATTCCTTTATTTTCTTCTACATGAAGTAAAACATCTAAATCGGCATTATTTTCCTCATCGGGGTACATTATTATTTCGCTTTAAGCAGTTGCATTTATTAATAACAGTACCTTTTCTCAAACTTATGAACAATATTTTGAACTGTTGTCACTTGGAATGTGCTGTCAGGTAAAAACGTAGAGAATTCGGATACTCTTCGATAACTATTTTCCATGTACTACCATTTAATCATTGTTATTTTCTCTTCAAACTGTAAAACATTTTGAAATAACTAATACAAAGTAAAACGTCAATTAAAAAGTTGACAAGACATTTTATTTATTACTGGTGGATTCATTAAGGTATGTAGCAGATAGTGATGAGCAAAGCAAGACCAAGACCAAGACCGGGCTAGTCTTGGTCTTGGTCTTGCAAGTCTGGTCTTGGTCTTGGTCTTGCAAGCCCAAAGAAGGTCTTGGTCTTGGTCTTGCACCACCCGGTCTTGGTCTTGGTCTTGCTGCAAGAGTCTTGCTGGTCTTGCTTTTTTTGGTAGTAATAATTTAAACTAAGCAATCTTAAATAAAATATATATTTTTTTAATACTTACAAATAAATAAAGATGAAGACTATATTTTTTGCTTTAAAATTTTAAAATATACCAATTTTAACCTTACATAAACATTTAAATTATTTGATTAAAAAGCATATTTTAAATGTAGGGGTTTATTTATTTATAGCGCTTCATTTTAGTGATAGGAAATATTTAAATTTTCTTGAAGAAGCATATAAAATTACAATACTGAGTACTCTGAGGGGCAGAAAAAAAACTTTTAATTTCAACCAGATGTGAAATTGCCATGAAAATGATTCTGATATGTAAACATTGGTTTCTAATTAAAAACAAAAGGTATTTAGGAAGCTTTTCAGTTCAAATAAACTTTCTATGTTCAAATTAGTCAAACATTTGCCGTACAAATACTTTATAAACATTCTGCATATACAAGGTGGCTTGATAGTGCGACAAAGATCGATATATCCGAAACCGTTCATAATGGTAAAAAACTGAATATACAAAAATTATAGAAAAAAGGGCGTAAAATGTAAAATTATTTTCTATGTCAGAATTTTCCAAAAAATCCACTACCACTCAAGAAAACTTCCTTATTTTTAGCTTTTAACCTAAAATAGAAAAAGTATAGCAAAAAATTCATTTAAAAAATTCGCTTCCCTGTATATTATGCTGGAAATTCTTGAACTGTCATATAGGTTCAATGTCGACGTAGATGGTTTTTTAAATATCATTTTCGGTTTTGACAAAAATGATTATACATTATACATTATACTTTTGGCGTTGTTTTGAATCCATTTATATAAAAAGTAGTCCTATATAAAATAACAAATATATTTTTTATAAAACCATCACTTTTACATTTATATCTTAGTTTAAAGGAGCAATCTAATGATGCCACTTCTTACAGTGTGGCACAAAAATAATGTTTTCCTGGATTTTGGAAATTTTTGATCCAGTAAGTGGCATCACTAAAAAAAACATTAGGAATAGGTAAGTAATTTTCAGCTTCTATATTTTTGGTACTCTTAGTTTTTCTCTGTCGTAAACGGTTTTGGAGATATCGAGCTTTGTCGGACCATTGAGTAACATTCTTATTATTTTTGAAACAGGTTACTGAATCAACTAGTTATCGTTTTTAGATAATTTTATTAAAAAACGAAGTGATCGATTTAATTATTATTTTATTAAAGAAACCTGTTACTCATAAAATAATCGCCTTTTTAGGCAGTTCTCGACACATTTTTTGTCATGTCTGTATGAAATACCTCAGTATATTAAATATAAAAATTGAATATTATAATTAAAAAAAAAGTGACAAAAGTGCAAGAGTCTTGCAGGTCGGTCTTGGTCTTGCGTAGTCTTGCACCCTCGGTCTTGGTCTTGGTCTTGGTCTTGCATACCCCGTTTGGTCTTGGTCTTGCAAGCAGAAGGGGTCTTGGTCTTGTCCGGTCTTGGTCTTGCTGCAAGTAAGACCAAGACCAAGAGCCGGTCTCGCTCATCACTAGTAGCAGATATGCAACGATTTTACAAATAGTTTTTCTTAAATAACTTTTAATTGCCTTATTAGAAAAAAAAAGAAATTTAGAATTTGAGCTAATCTTATCAACGTCTTCAAAATAGTCTAATACAATTTTGTTGTAAATTCAATAGGGGAGCCAATATTTCAATGTATCAAAATTTACATGGGATTTCCTATGGCCAGTCTGGCGATGCACCACCCGGTATATCGTATACGAATTACGGTATATCGTATACGAATTACTTTTGTCCCAAAGTTTATTTCACGAGAAACCGTCTTGTTACCTTCCAATACAAGCCTTTTAGTTAATTAGATCGCTGAGGGCACGTTTTTAATTTTTACGAGATCGAAATTAAACTGTATTCGAGCAAAATTCTAATCCTCCGACACGACCCGACTGGGACTCGTTTTATGAGTCTCGCAAACGTAGTTTATCTCGCTAAGTGCTTATTTAGATGCTGCAATGCTCATTTCAATCGGTTTTAGAGCTCCGTGTAGTGGCTGAAAGTGTTTATATTAATTTTGAGTGTAGTTTTGTTCTAGAGACGTATATAGGGTGTTTTTTATGAGATGAGGGAATTAAAATATATTTCGTCTTCAAGGGTGTATGTAGCGACTTCCTAGAAACCAAAAATGGGAGCACTACATAGATCTACTTAAAGAACTAGTTGGATTACTTCAAATATCGAGAAAACCGGCATTATCTCCTATGGCAAAACGCAATCTTTTTTTCCTGGGTGCCGTCTTAAATTACTACCGGAGGCAGCGCAGCGTCCTGGGTTTTTTGTGCCTAATCTCCAATTTTCTTTTATACCAATCCTCTCACTATTCTTGTATCTTCTACAAGTCTGTATAACCATAAGACTTTAATAAACTCACCGACATAAAGTTTAGACCAAATTTAATGTATGATAGCTTTTTCTTCCATAGTCCAATTTCATGTTTTCTTTTTAAATGCAGATAATTGTTTGGTTTTTAATTAATTCACCTGCTTTTCTACTCACGTTCCTTCAGAAATATGTAAACAAATTACCGAAACAATTCAACTAGGCATTGAGACCTATATTCCCCACACTAAAAAGAACCCCATAACTTCAAATCACAAACCGTGGTTTTCTAAATACTGTGACAAAGCCAGACTTTTAAAACTTCAAGCCCACAAAAAGTTTCTTCAAAACCCCAGTCCCGAAAATCGACAGGCTAGCATCGAAGCAAGAAATCAGTATAATCAGACCATCTCAGAAGCAAAAGACCGTTTTAACAATCGAATAAAAGATAAAGTTCTCTCTGCTCAAATGGCAGTAAAGCTTTTGGTCCTTTGCCAAAAACATTAGTCAGAACTTTTGCACAAATTCTTTTCCACCCCTAATCTCTGAAGATGGAATTGTCTCTACCTCCAAAGGAAAAGCCGAACTATTTGCCAAACAATTTGCTGCCAATTCTACGCTTGATCCTCCTATTAATCTTCCTCTTCCAACAGTTGTCCCTGTTTCTCATAAAATGTCCGATATAATTTTTAAAGTCAAACAGATCAAGCGTATTCTTTCTTCTCTTAATACTAAAAATCGTCTGGGCTGGATGGCATACCAGCAATCGTCTTAAAAAATGTGCTCCCGAGCTTGCACCCATCTTAACTCGCCTCTTTCGAATCTCTTACGACACGGGCATTTTCCCGGAGAGTTGGAAAGCTGCACGTGTGCAACCTGTCCCCAAAAAAGGATAAGTCTCTTCTAACTAGCCTATATCTCTTCTTCAGTTTTGCAAAGTAATGGAAAAATTCGTTAATTCCCAAATCTTAAAGTATCTGGAAAAACATAAGATCTTACATGATAGACAATATGGATTCCGTCACAGTAGATCCACAGCTGATCTTCTTTCCTTTGTCTCACACAACTGGAACAAGTCCCTTGAGTTTCTTGGTGAATCCCAGATCGTTGCTCTTGACATATCCAAAGCTTTTGATCAGGTCTGGCATGATGGGCTTCTTAACAAACTTCCTTCTTACGGTCTTCCACCTAAGCTTTGCTCTTGGCTTTCCAGTTTCCTTTCTAATCGACGTATATCAGTTAGTGTAGATGGTCATTCCTCCAGCTTCTACCAAATTAATGCTGGGGTGCCCCAGGGCTCAGTGCTGGCACCCACGCTGTTTCTTCTACACATTAACGATCTTCTCTCTTCCACAATCAATCCCATTCATAGTTTTGCTGACGATAGTACCCTCCACTCTAGTATTCAATTTCTTAAGCCACCGTGTAATTCTGATTTTGAAAACAAGCGCAGGTCAATGCAGATATCTCTTTCACAAGACCTCAAACTTATCTTGGATTGGGGCGCCAAAAATCGTGTTCACTTTAATGCCTCAAAAACACAGTCATGTTCGCTGTCGCGAAAAAAGTCTGCGAATGCTCATCCCTTACATATGAGCGGCCAAGTTCTGAAGAACAAAGAGTCGTTTAATCTAGTCGGCGTTACTTTTGAGAATAACCTTAACTGGCACAAACACATTTCATCCATAGCTTCGGCAGCTTCAAAAAAGATTGGATTCCTCTTTCGAGCCAGAAAATATTTCTCTTCTTCCAATCTGTACACTCTGTATGTATCCCAAATCAGACCCTCTTTGGAATAGTGTTCTCATGTCTGGGGAATGGCGTCCCCTACAACACTTAGCATTCTGGACTCCATTCAAAAAAGAGCTGTTCGTCTTATTAATGATCCACGCTCACAGAAAGGCTTCCTCTTCTTGCCCATCGTCGAGCTGTAGGGGATCTGTCGCTCTTCTATAGGTATTTTCACGGCTTCTGCTCAGAGGAATTGGCCAGTATTATTCCTTCTCTGGCAGCTCCCAACAGAGCAACACGTAGTGCAACTTTTATGCATCCTTTTACAGTTCAGTTAGAGAGGCCCCGAACTTCCCGCTTTCTTCGTTCCTTTATTCCTAGAGTGTCAAGACTATGGAACCTGCTGCCCGCAGAAGTTTTTCCTTCTCCTCCCAATCTCCAAAAATTTAAGTCCCGTGTGAACAAACTCCCTCTCACCACACTGAAGACACCCACGGTACGTTAGTACTTAGGCATCAGCCTTCGTGGACTGTCCCAAGATAAAAAAAAAATTGTTAAGTGTTTAAAAATAAAGTTTACATGTTGAAATATAGAAGCAAATAAAAAAGTATATTTTTTCTCTTAAGTTTGTAACACTCTGTAGAGTAATTTTGCAATGTATACTGAACTAGATATGCTTTTCTGCAGAGTTTGGTTCATGTTTAACATTTTGGTGTTTTATTCTTCTCGGTATCTTTATTGTTTAAGAGATATAAATTTTTGAAATTAAAATTACACTTTTTGCAACAATTATTGAAAATACTGTTGAGTTTTTTGGAATGTTTAGGTTTCCTTGGAAACGTATTCTGCATTGGTTAAATAGTTTTATCTGACATTTCGAGCATTTAAAACGTTTTGTGAGTGAATTTAGATTTTATTTTTTATTTCACGATGCCTTTGTCATACGAAGATTCAGCTGGAGCCGTTGCTCTTCATGATGTTGGTTATTCCTATAGAAAAGTGGCGGATATGCTGGGTTTTACAAAATCTAGCGTGGAAAGAGCCGTGAGACTGGAAGATATAGCAGAAGACCTGGATCTGGAAGAAATCTTGCTACTTCCGCCCTTGATTATCGCTTCATTAGTTTGGCATACCAGTGCCGTAGTAATAAGAAATAAACTCCAAAGAGTTAGTTAAATTGCTGTCAATAAAATAATAGTAAGAAGAATACTTAATGAAGTCAATTGCCGGGCCAGAAGACAACTGGACCAGAGCTCCTCTGTTTTAATTAAAAATAGATTTGGTCAAAAAGTGTAATGTATGAGCCTATCTTGTGTAGGTGTCCTTTTAGGTTATCGTGCCTTGTTAGCAGTTCTACTGTTATGCAGTGTTTTCCTACTTTGTCTGAGTAGTTCTTCCTTCGTTCTTTTGGATGAGTCCTTTATGAAGCCTTTTCCATGTCTTATTCTACTGATGCTGGACCAATATTCCCCGTGTGTGTTTCGGATCCATTCCCTAGTTTGCCCTCGTGCTGTGGTTTTAGTCACTCCAAGGGCAGGTTCTGGTCCAAAGTTTTTTCGTTGCCTTCCATTCCCGAATGTCCCGGTGCCCACAGGAGAATTACCCTGAACTTCCAGTTCTTTTCGGTATTCCCATGTCAGCGTGTACGTTACCTTGGGGTTTGCTAGTGCCCCTAGTGATGCCTGTCTGTTATTATAGCTGTTTATAAAAACAAGCCCTCCTGTTTTCTTTTGCACAGTGCAGTAAAGCATATATTTCCGTTTAAATAACAGAACTGTGTGTTTCTAATGGAATTGATCCTTTTGTGTACCAGATGATGTCGACGCAACCTTAGAAAAATGTATGTATTATAACGAAAGACAATGTTCCAACGATTTGCCGATTAAAGGTCGACATTCTCTCCTGCGTTAGGAAACCACGTACTGAATATTGAAGCTTCTGAATGCAGTACCATTTGTTGCGAGAAATTTTCCCATTGTGAGGGGCTATAGCTACTATAAAAACCAAATTCAAATATGCTGTTTACTTTTTAGATTGCAGTCGTATATTACGTATGAGGCTTCTATTATATTAACATATTAAATCTTATTCGTTATTACATGTAAATAAATAAGATATATAATCTTATAAATACCAAATAACAATATTCTAAAATTAAATAAATAACTTAATCTATATTTAAACATTATAAACTTCATCAAGTCCTAGGTCTTCCTGGATTGTTCCTAGGACCGATGCTGCATTACCCCGTTGCACAGCTAAACCAATTCTTTGGATAATGAAACTTCGAGATTTTTTGCATTGTATTTTTTGCAAATTTCATTAATAAAACCCTTAGCCTCATCACCCAAAGGACCAAAAGTTTCAACAGCAAAAGGAATGAAGATAAAGCGTTCTTCAAGCTCTTTATATTTCAGATGTTTTTTATTCTCGGCAATACGAGCAGCCGCACCTACAAAATTAGAAGTTTTGTCCAGATAGGATTTTGCAAGTGTATGGCTGCAAGTAGCGTCCCAAAGTAATTGTTTTCCATATTTCCAGGGAATTAAGGTCATTCCATCTACCCGTTTTCCATCGCTTCTCAAACTCCAAGAGGCTCTAATACAGAAGGATTTTCAGCTAAAATTAGAGCTCTTTTGATAATGTCATTTATCTGACTGTGTCTAGAAGAACGCCCTGCGCTTTTTTTGCAGCTTAACCCATGTAGGCCATAAATATCAGCATTTTCGCCGCAAACGCAGGTGTCTCTCCACACACAGGCAGACCAAGTCTGAGAGCGATGGAAATATGGAATGTTTTGTTGTCTAACAAATTTCCCAAGGACGAAGATGGAAGTGCGTTAATCCAAGCATTACTTTCAGGGGCCTGAAGAGCAAGTAGACGTGCCTTATCTTCACTTGTCTGGCACATGTTTGTAATATATTTGTGACGAGCTTGGCAAATTAAAAAGTCAAAATCTTTCTGTTTTTTTGGTAATTCTTGTGGTTGATTTTGAAGATTGCAAACAGATAACCATCTTACAAAACAATTGCTGAAATCATTATCTACTGTCGCAAGAATATAGGAAGGTAAAATTTTGGAAAGTAAACCTGACACGTCATTGATTGAACCTAAAAAGGCAGAAATAGACAGGGTGGATGTATCTCTTATTCCAAGACCTCCAAATTTTACTGGAAGAGTGCTTTGTAACCAAGAATTTAATTTAATATCACAATTTGTTATGTCTTGAACTAAACTTTGTAATACATTATCAAAATTACAAAGTAATTCTGGAGATTTCCAACAAGGTGAACATCTTAACAAATAAGACATTCGAGGTATGGCAAAGGAATATTTTAGTAAATAATAGGAAATATGTGAGTCTATAAATTTTAATTTGGTGCTAAGAGATTTTAAAAATTCTGTCTTTTTATTAATTGAGTATTCAATTTCATTTGACGAAAAAGCACTTCCTAATAAATTAAAATTTGAAATGGGAATTACTGACAGATTAGGAACAACACTTAAAAAATTTGATAGTATATTGGAATGATCTTTAGATAAAACAGTTAATTCACACTTATCAAAATTTAAATTTAAACCCAAATCTTTACTTCCTTTGATTATTTTATGAAAATTATCTAAAACCGATTTTGGGTTTCCAGCAAGTGTACCGTCATCTAGATACCAAAGATTTATTTCTGTATTTAATGATAAAATAAGTGGATGAATTGCTAAACTAAAAAGAGCTGGTCCAAGAGGATCTTTCCCTTTTTGGACACCTCTTTGAGAAAAATATGTTGATCACCGTAAGAAAGTAAACTCGGATTCTCATAACATTGGGCTATAAATGGTAAAAATTCTGGAAGATATTCGCTTACTCGTAAAATTGTTTTTCTATTAACCATATTAAAAGCGTTTTGATAATCTATTTTTAAAATAACTTTATCTGATTCGTGAGGATAAAGAAGAAAACGACGTATTGCATGTATTGCTGCTTCTGCTCCGCTGTTTACTTAATTTATTATTTTATTGTAATAAATAACGAGCAGTTAGTAAGATTTTGCATTAAGTGTTGTTGGTTTTTACGTTGATCGATAAGTTCTTTTTGGTAAAAGAAATAATCAGTAAAATATCACTGATAAAGTCGTGCTTATCCATACGGATTGCAGACAGACACTACTAGCCCTGAGGAGAGCAAGCTACACCTCGGATCTAGTACTAGAATGTCACTGTATTGCGGATGCTTCCAGCAGGAATGTGGTCACCCTCTGCTGGACCAAAGGACACGCTCACTCCAAAGGTAACCGCATTGCTGACTCGTTGGCCAGGAAGGCTGCCGGGACCTAACCTATTGGACCCGAACCTTTCGTAGGTCTGAGGGCGATAAAGGACCTAATCAAAAGACACTCTTATCAGCAGTTTACAAGATGATGGGATGAAACAGTTAACTATAACTTTTCCAGGGAGTTACTGAACTATCCTGACAGAGATACAGCTAAACATTACTTGGCAATGCCTAGGGCGAACCTTCGCCTAATCACGGGCGTTCTTACTGGACATTGTCAATTACGAAAGCACCTCTTTAGAATGGGTTTAAATGACACACCTCTGTGTAGAGGTTGTGAACAGGAAGACGAGACGCACATCTTTTGTGACTGCCCTGCACTCTCGTCTAAGGGAAGATCCATGCCGGGCAAGTATTGGCTTTCCTTGGCCGAAATTAAGGAGATTCCCCTCGGCGACGTTGGAACCTACTTTAAATCAGTAGGATGGGCAGCGTACTGAGTGAGGAGTCCCCTTCATGAGGAAGCACAACTGGTCTACTAAGGCCTAGGTGCCGTGATATCTATCACCCTCCTTATTTTCAGATTTAGAATCAGAAGTTCTATTTGGTTAATTTTGATTACTTCTAACCAGAACTAGTTATTAGTTCTAGTTTTGCTAGTTTTGGTTAGTAGTTAGCAGAACTAACTGGTTACTACTTAGTGACGGCTCTAGGAATTTCATTTTTTTTTTTTTTTATTTAAAGAGTGAGACATGAGACCCACACTAAATATATATTAGATGATATTTATTCTGGAATTTGCGAAAAAAGTTGATTTTTTCAGTGTCCTCCAGGAAAAATAGCACTTTCAAAAGTAAATCCTTTATTTTTTTTCGTGAATTTGATTAAATTTTATCGCCAAATCCCAAATTCGCAAAATTATCCATGTTTTTCTAAAAACCATAGCCTGTTGAAATTTTTTACTCAACAATTTTCTTATAAAAAATGCAATTTTTTGCGAAATCACTACTAATCAGAACTACCCACGGGCAAAGTTTAGATGGTGTTGCTAAACTGCAAACTGAAGCAAACAACATCGGTACGATGACGCTAAGAAACAAAAGATATTGTCCCTCCTACTTGTGACAAAATCTACTGCATTCGGACGCATCCATATTTATCACATGGTGTCTAACGCAGAAAAGAATGTCCATCCCTTACAGTTCCCATAGAAGACAACGCCAATACGCAACCGGAAATCCTGCGCCACTTTTCGATAGGGCATCATATAGAGGAGAAAAATACTATAAATTTGTCCCCATATTGCATTTACATAAGCCGCTGGAAAGTTGAGATTTTTGCATTTTTTGTGGTGGAAAGACACGCTTAACGATGATTTGTTCGTGCTCGGGTGAATTTGCCGTCAAATATTGAGAGAGTGAGGAATCTTGCACAACTTCTCAATACGGCATCGTATAGACTGTATTTTGAAGGGTTCAAAGGTCTATGTACGTAGCGATCAGCTGTTATAATGTCTCTAGCATAGGAGGTAACGTACTATCGTATGTAATAGATCCCCAAACCATCACCCCATGCCCAATGGGTTAAGCCTGCTCTTGATTTACAACCTGAATTCACCTAAAAAACTAGAAGGCGAGGCGGCGATATTCATTTGCTTAATCACCTCGGCCTATTGTTCGCGTTGGACAGCAGTCGCGGCCACCAGATCGGCCAGATTTATGTTTCGTTGTGTGTCTTTTGCGGAATCGCGCCGTCAAATTAATTAGAGCCGGGGTAACTGGGAAGTTGTTCTTAAACTTATTAAAATCTTCAAGAAACAGTATTATTTTAGTGTAATTCACTAGCATGCCACTTTAAGGGCCAAGTTTCTACTTAAAAATATCGACCTCTCGAAGAACTGAGTCCTAAAATTAGACCAATTCTTTTTTGACTTGGCAAGATTTTCACTGATCTCTTTGTATTAACAAATATTCATTTTTATACATACATTTTTTTTCACGGTCTATCAGGCTAGCAAGGATATATTAGCAAAGCTCAATAAAAAAAAATCACTGGAATTTGTAGCTAATTTGTTGCTACTTAGTTGCTAAAATAAGGACTGTTGCAGCCATTACAAAAAATCAAAAACGTATATTGATATAAAGATAGCAGGAATTTTGATAAATCGTTAATTATTACCTGTCGACTGTATCACACATTTTGTTGCTATTTGTTGCTATAAACAAAGATAATACTACTACGGATAAGATGAACAATTCAATGCTATATTTTTGATACCCCTAATGGACTTTGCTAACGCGAGCCGATGTCCATCGAGAGTTTTTCGCGCTATCCTTGAACGAAAGTTAAACAGTGTTGCCGGCAGGCCTTTACTATTGGCGTAATGAAACGCGACTAGAAAAACACAATCCGTTTAGCCGCCCGCTTTCCCCTACTTCATGTTCCGAATAAGGTACAAGCGACAGACATTGGCAATGTCGCACGGTTTGTTTTCGCTGGGGCAGGGGTTACCGACTTATTTTATTCGCATTTACGGAAGCATTGATATCTCCAAACTGATTCAAAACGCCCCATTTAAATGAACCATCTATTCGTAGTAGTATTATCTTTGCTATAAATTAGCAATATCAAAATATTAGATTTTTTTATATTTTTTTAAAAACATGTTACCTTGAACTTCATTTTTCACCACGTTATCAATGGTAGTGATTTTGTTGCTGTGCAGGCAAGCACTCAATTGCTCCTGTAGTACCAGTAAATTTAAATATTATATGAAAGCGTGCAGTGTTGCCAAATCGGGGTCTTTTCAATAGGTCCCCGCATTTTCACGGCTGAAATATAATTGGAGAAAATAAAAAGCCACTTTAACTAACCTGAACTAACCATGACCAACGTTTTAGAGAAATTCAAAAGCCCTCAGTTCTAGTCGATCATGGTTAATTCTGGTTAGCTAAAGCGGATTTTTATTTTCCCCAATTATATTTCAGACCTGAAAACTTGCTGATCCAAATTTGCATGTAACTGAAAAATTGAAAAATATAAATAATAATTTAATTTTAGTTTTGTCCCCCTTATGTACAGTGACGGAAATAAAATTTCGTACACTTAGGTTAACATTTTATGTCAATTTTGAATATTTTGGTAAACTTGGCTTTTTCCCTTTTTTCTCACCTTAATTAATATTCAATAATACATGACTCCAAAATAAATGTATAGTTTATTTTATTCAAATATTAAAGAAAAAACACTTAATATTTCAAAGCGGCACCATTTTTTCCACTAATAAGTTTAAACTTTGTGGGCATTGATGCAATCAGCATTTGTGCATGGTGAACATTGTAATTATTCCAGGTTTCTTCAATTTTATTCCACAAATCATCACTGTTTTGTGGATGGAAATCATTGTTCTTTTTTTTTAAATTGGATTGATATCAGGGCTTCTGAGGGCCAAGGTAACAATGAAATGTTATTTTCCAGTAGCCAGTCCGAAACTCTCCTTGCTGTATCGACGGGGCAGTTGTCATGCTGGTATATAAAATTTTCTTGTTCAAATATATTGTTTACCGATGGCAACATAACATTTTGGAGTATGTGTATATAAGCTTGACTATTAAATCTTTCTCGAATACGGTGGCATATGCCTAGCCCTCTGAAAGACATATACCCCCATACATTAACAGAAAATCTTCCACTTGTTTTAACATGTTGGGTATATCTTTCTTGTACCGTGTATTTTGCGGCCTATACACTCTAATCTGCCCGCTATAATAAGATTGAAAAATCTTCTCATCGGTAAATACTACCCTTTCCCAAAAATCCATACCTTGCGGTAAATATTCCAGTGCAAACCCCATTCTTTGCTCTTTATTCATATCGGTCAAAAATGGCTTTTTAGCAGCTACACTGCTTCTCAATTCCGAATTTTTCCTAATACGATTTCTTGCCGTTCTTACTGTCCCAGGAAAATTAGCTTGGTTGTGTGCTTCTACAGCTGTCTGAAATGGATTGTTTCGCAAAAATCTATCAGATCATTATCTTGATTTTCGTTTGAAATTTTTCTTCTACCACTTCAGCCCTTCTCTCTCAATGATCCTGTATTTTCCCATTTAGTTCTAAGGCTTTGAATAGTGCTTCTTGGTTTCCCAACTTGCTGAGCTATTCTTCCCAGAGAAACACCTTCTTCGAATAGAGTAATTACTCTCGCCTTCTCTAGTTCATTCATTTCCCAAAATTAAAAAAAGTAAAATAATATAATTTTGAAATGTGTGACAGATAACAATTTGTCAAGTAAGGTATATTTCCAGGTGATCCAGGTACGCAAAAGCCAACATCACACTGGGAAAAATTAGGTGTACGAGATTTTAATTCCGTCACTGTACCTGTTTGTATTCGACAACCTCCCAGGTTAAAGGTCGCTAACCATGAACAAAAGCTTCCTAAAAGGCAGTGAAAAACCTTAAACTATTTTTTACAGTGTAGAAGCCATCAAGCCGCTCTCTTTTTAATAACACACTCGAAGACGAAAAGAATAACGACTGAAAACAAACCTTTCTCCACCCGCTTTCCCCCCTCGTCCGCTGCCGTTCATCTCGAAGTGTGAGATGTGTATGCATTAGACTTTCAAAGTGTCCCGGCCGTTGCCCGGGAAACGTCCACCCGGCCTGATATGACGCCCGGGCAATTTAATAAGATTCTGCGTCTGAGCGCGGGAAAATTCAGCCGTCCCCACGGCCGCCCCCACGGTCGGCGGGAGTTTATTTTTCTTCCAGACGGTCTACGGTGTGTTCTTGAGTTACACCTGTTTTAAAACTGCAGGTAAAAAGTTACGAATTTATCGGATATGACTTTACGTTCATTCATGTTTTGCAAGTAAAAAAGGGGGTGAAAATTCGTCCGCACA
>JAHBCN010016122.1:0-19871 GCA_019359885.1 Listronotus oregonensis
CATTTTAATATTTGAATTTGTTTTGTGTTTTGGAAAAAATTTTGAATATTTTTTTTTTAATTATAAATGTTATACAGTGTTTTTAAAAAAGTTAAATAAATTGGGCTTGTTTAAACCATTATACAGGGTATTATAAAAATCCTAAAAATTTTAAAGATTCATAAAAAAAGAAGGGAAATTAAAAAAAAAAAATTATTTAAAGTAAAACAAAAGGGGGATTTTTATTTGTTTTTTGGGGTTGGGGGATCTGTGGATATCGGGCCCCAAAACATGGGATAAGGACATATATTGTGGGTACAAATTATTTTTTTGGTAAATATGGTTCTTTACCCCCTCTCCTCTTTTAATCTTTAATTTTTTTTTAAATTTTTTAACGTAAACAACCATTTTTAAAATTTTCTTTTTAAAAGGGGGTTTAAGAAAAATAATGTTTTCCAGCGGTATAGATTTTTTTGAAAATGATTTCTTTTTGTGAAAAGAAAAAATTTCCCCCTTACCACCATAATATATCGTTGCTCGGAAAGAAAAAAACCCCTTGTAAAAAATATTATTAAATTGTTAAAAACCCAAAAAATATGGCAAAGGGAAAAAAAATTATAATTAAGATGTATTATAGACGTTATTTTGCAAATGGAAAAAATTTTATAGGATTAATGTTATTTATATATAGTTATCAAAAAACATCACAATTACTTACTGTTAGTCACAAAATAATTATATTAGAAAATCTCAAAAATTATAAAGCCTTATTACTTTTTAAATTATATCTAAAAATCGGGAATAAATTATGGGTTTAAAATATTATTTTTTTATAACAATTAATAAAATTCCACGGACGTTATCCAGTGAATAAAAATTGGCCCCCTTGGACCTTCAAAGTTCCTTATTTGGCACACCTATAACCATATACCCTAATTTTGCATTTAGACGAAAGAATTATAAAAAACCCCAAATTAAAGACCTTGAAAAATTCACAATTTATGTTTTTAAAATTTCTTGTGGGTTTTTTAGTTTTTGAGGTTTGACGTTCTAAAATTTAAAAAAAAACTATTATATCTCAAAAACAATAAACGAATCAAAAAATTTTTTAGACAAAAAAAAGATTATTAAATTGTCTATGGAAAAGGTTATATAAACATTTTTTAAAAAGAAAAATAAAAAAAGGAGATATAAACGAAAAAGTGACTTGACCTAAATTTCAGTCCAAAAAAAAAAATATATATATATTTGTTTTTATTTAACCTAATTTTGGAGTTTTTTTTTATAAATAATTTATTTTATTTAAATTTAAAAACCCAAAAATTTTTTAAAAATTTTCAGAGAAAATCCAAAAAATAAAAAAAATAAATTTTTGCCCTTTTTTTCCCGGGGGATGTTTCCCTTTAAAAAATCCCCGAAATTCGGTTTGTTTATTATAACTCAAAAATTGCATTTGAATAAAAAATTTTATAATTTTAAAATTAAAAAACCTTTAAAAAACAATTTTTGGTTTTATAAAAATTTTTTTTAGCTTTTAAATTTTTAGATATTGACGTTTTTAAAATTTTGAAAATCCGGGAATTTCTCAAAAAAAATAAAATACAAAACAAATAACCTTTTAAAAAGAAGCTTTTTTCATTGTCTATATTAAAAAGGGCATATCTACTTTTGATAAGACGAATAAAATAAAGGAGATATAAATGAAAAAGTATTTTCAGCAAAAAATTTTAGTCCCAAAAAAGGAAAAAAACATAATTTTTTTTTTTTCTAAATTTTAAATTTTTTTTTGTAAATAATTAATTTTATTTATTTTAAAAAAAAAGTTTAAAAAAAACCCAAAATAATATTTCTGTAATTTTTTTTTTTTTTTACCATATTTTGTTTTAAAAAAACGGAAATACGGTTTTTTTTAAATAAATCTCGAAAAATTGGATCTACTAATAAAAGTTATATAACTTAAAAGAAATTTTTGCAAAAATACATAATTTATTTTTATTAACTTTCGTGTAGCATTTATATTTTTTGAGATAATAAATTTTTATTCTAAAAAAAAAACGTTAATATCTCCATGCAAGATACATAAAAAATTTAAATTTTACAAAAAAAGTAAAATTTTTTGTGACGTCATTTTTTACCTTAAATATAAAATCATATTATTTACGTGTATTAAACCTTAAGTTGCGAAAAACAAACTAACCAAGACTGTATATATATGTATATTAAATTTTTTTCCCCTTTTTTTTTTTTTTTTTTTTTTGTTAAAAACGAACAATTTTTGGGTTTTTTTAAATTTTTTCCCCTTTTTCAAATCTATATTGGGAAAAAAATTACAGCTAGCAAAAAAAAATTAGGGAACCTTTTTTTCCCCGTTTTTTCCTTTTAAAATTTCTTTTAAAAATTTTTTTTTATCTTTTTGGTTTTTTAAAATTCAAAATTCTAACCTCACATTTGCTTCAAGGTCATCCGAAATATCACGAGGGAAAAGGGTTTTTGGGGGATTTGGGGGGCAGTTCTTTCTTTTTGGGGGGACCTAAAGGGGTCCGTTTTGCTTTAGGACGCACCCTTTTGGGGATAAGTTACATTAAACCCCCCTTTTTTACCTCCCCTTGGAACCTTTAAATTTTGTCCCTTAGTTAAGGTGGATAGGGCCCCTTTTTAAAAACATAAACCACGTTTTTGTCGTCCCCCGTTTTTGAGTTTTTTGGGGCCTCAAAGTCCGTGACCTCCCCCTGACCTTGAAATTTTGCATATTCTATTTTTTGGGTATATTAGGGAGGCCATATGGACCCTCAAAGATGTCCATATGGGTTTCCTTTTAAGGCTCTCCGACGCCCGTTTCGAGATAATTGCATTTAAAATTTTCAAAAACGATTTGCACCGCTTTTTGAAAAAACCCTGTAGAAATTTAAATAAAAAAGGTAGCCCCCAAATTTTTTCTTTATTCTGCGAAAACCGCATATCCCCTATCTTTTTGGTTAAAGGGGCTACACTTTTATTTTCCCTCAAACCCCCCCCCCCCGAGGGGGGTGGGGACAAAATTTTGGGAGGGGTACCCCGGTGACCCCCGGTCTACCTGTAAAAAATTTTTTTCCTTTATTCGATCAAAAATGGGTTAAAACAGCAAAAAAGATTATTTTACATTCGCCAAAATTGTGAATGTATTTTCGGGTTTTTGTTTTGGTAGGGTTTGGGGTTGCTTTTGCTTTTGGTTTAAAAAAAAAATTAATAAAAAAAGGTAAAAAATAAAATTTTTTAAAAATTTAGGAAAATTGGGAAAATTAATTTGGGCACAGGGCAAAAAATTTGAAAACAAATTTAAGGGGAGGGAAATACAGGATTTGGCAAAAAATTTTGACTTTTCAAAAATTTGGGTGAGCGTAATCAATTATCTGTCCCGGGGGTTTTTTTTTATCGAAACAAAATTTTTTACGGGGCAGAATTTCCCGTTCAGAACCCCATTGATTTGGGGGGCGATCGATAAATACAAAAAATTTTTTCCGTTTTTGAAAAAATTGACCAAATTTGGGAAACCCCTTTGCTCAAAAAAGGTACCTCCGATCGACTTTCGGTGTTTGATTATAAAGGGCCCCCCCTTTTGGACACAAAGTGCCCCAAAAGGTCCTTTTGTTTAAAAAAAGCCCTTATTTAGGAGAAATTTTTTTTTAAAAAAAAATCATGTCACGTTTTGTCCCATTTTGGATGTTTTTAATTTTTTTTCGAAAAAGTGACCTTAAATCGGGAAAAAAAATATGTAACGTATTCCTTGCAACCTTAAAAATGGATTAAAACTTGGTCGTACTATTTTTACAGGGGTGTTTTATAAAGGGTTGAAAATTTTTGATTTTTTCGAAAAAAAAGGCATTTTACACATTATTTTTTTTACGGAAAAAAAATATTTAAAACTAAAATTTTAAAATAATTCCGGCAAAATACAATTTTGCTTAAAACCATATCAAAATTCAAAACGCTAGAGTAAAAAACTTTCCCGGGGATATGAATTTTAAAAATTTACGAAAAATGTCGATTTTTATGGGAAATGGCCGTTTATTTCTAAATTAATTAAAAAACCTTTGCGCCATTATTTAGATCGTCCAATTGCCTATCACGGAGTATTTACCATTTTTTTTTTGACACTTGGGAAAAAGGGGGAAAAAAAGTTTTAAAAAAAAAAATTTCACATTTTTGCCCAAAAATCCGGGTTTTTCAACCTCTTAAAATCGACTAAAAAGGCTGTGAATATTTGTCAAAAACGAGCTCCTGTCCACACAAGGGGGCGCTATACAGGTTTTTAAAAAATTTGAGCTGTCCCGTTGATTTTTTTAAATTGTGTCTTTATTTCGTAATATCTAAAAAAAAACGGTATAAAGGTTGAAAATTAAAATTTGGGAACGGAAAATTCAAATTTTTTTAAAACCCCCATCGGGTTTTTTTGAAAATGTGCCGTATTTCGGCAAAATCTTCTAAAAAGGGCATTTTGGAAAAGCAAGGGACATTTACGAGGGACGATTTAAATCTTTTTCCTTTCCCTACGCAGTGCCCCCGCAACTAATTTCGTGTAATATTATATACAGAGTATAAAAATAAATAAATAAAGGGTTTTGTTTTGTTTAACGTTATACAGGGTTTTTATAATAAAAAAAAAAAATGTATATTTATAAGATGTTTAAAATTATATACAGGATTTTTAAAAGTCATGTATTTTTGGGAAAAGTAGTGGGAAAATTTTTTTCCTATACAGGATGTTATAAAGGGGTTTTTGGGCCCAAAAATTCTACAAAGGGAGGATGTTGATATTATACAGCGTGTTTCCCGGGAAACGTTTACTTTCTTATTATTTTTATTTAAAACATTTAAATTATACACAGGGTATTTTTTAAAAAAGGGGGTTTATCTGATATATTATACAGGGTATTAAAGTAAACAAAAATTTATAACATAATAGATAATTATATACAGGATTTTTAAAAATCATGTATTTTTTAGGAAAAATGGGGAAAAATTTCAAAATTTAAAGGATGTATGATATTTTGTTTGGAAAAAGGGGTTTTTTTTATTTTTTTTTTAAAAAATTTAAATTTCCGGGGTTTTTTTAAATTATAAATTATACAGGGTTTAAAGGGGAAAAAAATTTTTAAAATTTTAATAATTTATACAGGGTTTTTAAACATGGTTTTTTTCAAAAATTTAAAATACGGTTTATTTTCTGGTTTTTTTATTGTTTTGGAAACATGGTTTTTTTATTTTTTTAAAATAAATTTTTACAGGGGTGGGGGGTTTAAAAAAATTAACTTTTTTAAAACATTATACAGGGTATTAAATTTAAAAAATACTTTTTAAAAATTTTTTAAAGAAAATTTTTTTTTAATTTAAAGAAATGGTTTTAAAAAAAAATTATTTTTTTTAAAGGGGGAAAAAAAGTTTTAAAATTTTTTGTGGAATTTGTAATTTTTTGAAAAACAAAAAGGGGGTTTTGGGCTTATTTTGGTTAAAAAATTGGGTTTTGGTTTTTTGGTTCTTTATTCCCCTTTCCTTTTTTAAAATTTTTTAATTGGGTTTTTAATTTTTTTTTTCGTTTTTTTTACAACCATTTTTAAAAATTTTTTTTTATTAAAAAGGGGGTTTAAAAAAAATAATGTGTCCAACCCCTATAGATGTTTGAAAATGATTTCTTTTGTGACAAGAAAAATTTCCCCCCTTAAACCCTAAAATATCGTTGCTCAGGAAAAAAAAAAAACAACCTTTTAAAAAAATATTATTAAAAGTTACAAACCAAAAAAAATGGGAAATGAACAAAAATTATAATTAAGATGTATTATAGACGTTATTATTGCAAATGGAAAAAAAAATTTTTTAGGGTTAATGTTATTTATATATAGTTATCCCAAAAAAAATCACAATTACTGTTGAGGGCACAAAATAATTATATTGAAAAACTCAAAAATTATAAAGCCTTATTACAAATTTTAATTTTATCTAAAAATCGGAATAAATTATGGGGTTTTTATATTTTTTATAACAATTAATAAAATTCCCACGGACGTTATACCAGTGAATCAAATTGGCCCTCCTTGGACCTTCAAAGTTCCTTAATTTGGGACACCTATAACCATATACACCTAATTTGCATTTAGACAGAAAAAATTATATAAAAATTAAAATTTTAAAATTAAAAACCCAAATTTTTGTTTTTTAAAATTTCTTGTGGGTTTTTTAGTTTTTGAGGTTTGACGTTCTAAAATTTAAAAAAATCTATTATATCTCAAAAAAAATAAACGAATCAAAAAAATTTTTTAGACAAAAAAAATTATTAAATTGTCTATGGAAAAAGTTAAAATAAACATTTTTTAAAAAGAAAAATAATTAAAAGGGGATATAAACGAAAATGTGACTTGACCCCAAAATTTTAGTCCAAAAAAAAAAATATATATATATTTGTTTTATTTAAAGTAATTTTTGGAGTTTTTTTGTTATAAATAATTTATTTTATTTAAATTTAAAAACCAAATTTTTTTAAAAATTTTCAGAGAAAATCCCAAAAAAAAAAAAAATAAATTTTTGCCCTTTTTTTAGGGGTATGTTTCCCTTTAAAAAATCCCCGAAATTTGGTTTTTTTTATTATAACTCCCAAAAATATTGCATTTAGACAAAATTTATATAATTTTAAAATTTAAAAACCTTTGGGAAACAATTTTTTTTTATATAAAATTTTTTTTTTCTTTTTAAATTTTGAGATATTGACGTTTAAATTTTTAAGAAAATCCGGGAATTTCTCGAAAAATTAAAAAACGGGAAAAATTTTAAAAAAAACATAAAATGAAGCTTTTTTCATTGTCTATATTAAAAGGGCATATACATACTTTTTATAAACGAATAGTAAAAGGGGATATAAATGAAAATGTATTTTTCCAAAAAATTTTAGTCCCAAAAAAGGAAAAAATCATAATTTTTTTTTTTTACGTAAATTTTAAGTTTTTTTTTGTAAATAATTAATTTTATTTATTTAAACCGTTTTTAAAAAAAACCAAAATAATATTTCTGTAAATTTTTTTTTTTTTTACCATATAAAGTTTTAAAAAATCCCCGGGAAAAACGGTTTTTTTAAATAAATCTCGAAAAGTATTGGATCTACGTAATAAAGTTATATAACTTAAAAGAAAATTTTTGCAAAAATACATAATTTATTTTTATTAACTTTCGTGTAGCATTTATAGTTTTTTAGATAATAAACTTTTATTCTAAAAAAAAAAAAAGTTAATATCTCCATGCAAGATACATAAAAATTAATTTGACAAAAAAGTAAAACTAAATTATTTGTGACGTCATTTTGACCTTAAATATAAAATCATATTTATTTACGTGTATTAAACCTTAAGTTGCGAAAAACAAACTAACCAAGACTGTATATATATGTATATTAAATTTTCTCCCCCTTTTTTTTTTTTTTTTTTTTTTTTGTTTAACAACAATTTTTGGGTTTTTTTTTCCCTTTATTTAAATCTATATTGGGAAAAAAATTACAGCTAGCAAAAAAAATTAGGGAACCTTTTTTTCGTTTTGATAACAACTACAAATTTACTTTTAAAATTTTTTTATCTTTAATGGTTTTTTAAAAATTCAAAATTTAAACCCCCTTTTTCTTCAAGGTCATCCGAAATATCACGAGGGGGAAAGGTTTGGGGGGGTATTTGGGGGAGCAGTTCTTTCTTTTTGGGGGGACCTAAAGGCTCCGTTTTTCTTTGGGGCGCACCCTTTTGGGGATAAATTACATTAAACCCCCTTTTCACCTCCATTTGGAAACCCTTTAAAATTTTTCCCTTATTAAGGTGGATAGGGCCCCTTTTTAAAAACATAAACCACGTTTTTTTCGTCGCACCGTTTTTTGGGTTTTTGGGGCCTAAAGTCACGTGACCTCCCCATGACCTTGAAATTTTCCCTATTCTATTTTGGGTATATTAGGGGGGGCCATATGGACATCAAAGATGTCCATATGGGTTGCCTTTTTTAAAGGGTCTCCGACGCCCGTTTTTGAGATAATTGCATTTAAAATTTTTTTAAGGAAAGATTTGCACCCTTTTTTTTAAAAACCCTGTAAAATTTAAATAAAAAAGGTAGCCCCCAAATTTTTTCTTTATTCTGCGAAAACCGCATATCGCTATCTTTTTGGTTAAAGGGGCTACCTTTATTTCCCTTTTCTCAAACCCCCCCCCCCCGGGGGGGTAGCGACTTGAAATTTGGTAAGGGGTACCCCGGGGGGGCCCCCTCTACCTGTAAAATTTTAACCTTTTTTTTCGATCAAAAAATGGGTTAAAACGGGGAAAAAGAAATTATTTTACATTCGCCCAAAACGAATGTATTTTTGTTTAGGGTTTTTTCCCCTAGGTTGGTGTTGCTTTTTTCTTTTGGTTTAAAAAAAATTAAAAATAAAAAAACGGTAAAAGATAAAATTTTTTAAAAATTTGGGGAAAAATTGGGAAAATTAATTTGGGCCTGGGGCAAAAAAAATTTTAAAACAAATTTAAGGGGAGGGAAATACAAGGTTTGGCAAAAATTGTGACTTTTCAAAAATTTGGGTGAGCGTAATCAATTATCTGGCCAGGGTTTTTTTTTTCGAAAAAAATTTTGTACGGGGCAGAATTTCCCGTTCAGAACCCTATTGATTTGGGGCGCGATCCGATAAATACAAAAAATTTTTTCCGTTTTTCCAAAAAAATTGACCCAAAATTTTGGGGCCTTAGCTCAAAAAGGGACCTCCGATCGACTTCGGTCAGTAGATTATAAAAAAACCCCCTTTTGGACCAAAAATGCCCCAAAAGGTCCTTTTGTTTAAAAAAAGCCCTTATTTAGGAAATTTTTTAAAAAAAAAAATCATGTCACGTTTTTGTCCATTTTTTGGATGTTTTTAATTTTTTTTTCAAAAAGTGACCTTAAATCGAGAAAATAAAAATGCCCAACATCCTTCCTTCCAAATTCCCTTTAAAAAAGGATTAAAACTTGGTCGTACTATTTTTCAGGGGTTTTTAAACTTGAAAAATTTTTGTTTTTTTTCCCCCCAAAAAAAAGGCATTTTTTCACATTATTTTTTTTTACGGAAAAAAATATTTAAAACTAAAATTCTAAAATAATTCCGGGAAAATACAATATTTGCTTAAAAAACCCTATCCCAAAATTTAAGGCCTTAGAGTAAATACTTTCCCAGATATGAATTTTAAAATTCCCCAAAAGTGTCGATTTTTATGTAAATGGCCGTTTTTTTTCTAAATTAATTAAAAACCTTTGCGCCATTATTTAGATCGTCCAATTGCCTATCACGGAGTATTTACCATTTTTCTACGGCGAAAGGGGGAAAAACACGTTTTAAAAAAATTACACATTTTTGCCCAAAAATCCGAGTTTTCAACCTCTTAAAATCGACTAGAAGGCTGTGAATATTTGTCAAAAAAAGGGTTCCCGTCCACACAAGGGGGTCGCTATCAGGGTTTTTTTAAAAAGATTTAGGGTGTCGTTGGATTTTTAACTTTTGTCTTTATTTCGTAATATCTAAAAAAAAAACGGTATAAAGGTTGAAAATTAAAATTTGGGAACGGAAAATTCAAATTTTTTAAGGCCCTATGGGGATTTTTTTGTGAAACTGTGCCGTATTTCGAAAAAAATCTTGCTAAAAAAGGGGCTTTTTGGGGAAAAAGGGGAAAGGGCATTTACGAGGGTTTATTTAAAAACTTTTGCCTTTCCCCCGCAGTGCCCTGCAGCTATTACGTGTAATATTATTACAGGTATAAAAATAAATAAAATAAGGGTTTTGTTTTGTTTAACGTTATACAGGGGTTATAATAAAAAAAAAAAAAGTATATTTATAAGAAATTTAATATTATATACAGGATTTTTAAAAGTCATGTATTTTTGGCAAAAGTAGTGGGAAAATTTTTTTCCTATACAGGATTTATAAAGGGGTTTTTGGGCCAAAAAATTCTACAGGTAGGATGTTTTATTATACAGCGTGTTTCCCCTTAAAAGTTTACTTTCTTATTATTTTTTTTTTAAAACATTTAAATTATACACAGGGTATTTAAAAAGGGGGTTTATCTGATATATTATACAGGGTATTAAAGTAAACAAAATTTATAAAAAAAATAATTATATACAGGATTTTTTTAAAAATCATGTATTTTTAAAAAGTAGGAAATTTTAGTTATACAGGATGTTTTAAAAATTTTGGGTTTAAGGTTTATTATTTGGGGTTTTTGGGAAATGGTTTTTTAAATTTTTTTTAAAAATTTAAATTATAAAAGGGTTTTAAAAAGGGGTTTTTTAAAAAAATTAAAAAAACTTTTTAATAAAATTTATACAGGGTTTTTAACATGATTTTTTTCAAAAAATTTAAAATACGGTTTATTTTGGATTTTTTTTATTTGTTTTGGAAACATGGTTTTTTTATTTTTTAAAATAAATTTTTACAGGGGTGTTTTTAAGGGGGAAAAAAAATTAACTTTTTTAAAACATTATCAAGGGTATTAAAAAATTTTATTAAAAACTTTTTAAAGAATTTCATTTTTAAAAGAATATTTTTTTAAAAAAATTAATTTTTAAAAAATTAAAAAAAGGGGATTTTAGGTTTTTTAAAAACTTAAAATTTGACCCCAAAAAGAAGGAATTAAAAAAATAATTTTTTGGTAAAAAAAATTTTTTGTTTTGGGTTTTTTAATTTGGGTTTTTATTTTTTTTTTAAACTTTAATTGGTTAATTTTTGTGGTACAAAATTTTTTAAAATTTTCTTTTTTAAAATTTTTAAGTTTTTTTTTTACGGGAAAAATTTTTAAAAAAATTTTTTTTTTGGGAAAAAAAAAAATTTCCCCATAAATTTTAAAAATTTCTTTTGGAAAGAAAAACCCAACCTTTAAAATTTTAAAGAAAAATTTTTGGTTTTTCAAACCAAAAATATGGGAAATGAAAAAAAATTATAATTAAGATGTATTATAGACGTTTTTATTGCAAATGGAAAAAATTTTATAGGGTTAATGTTATTTATATTAAATCAAAAAAAAAACAAATTTCTTACTGTTGAGTCACAAAATAATTATATTAGAAAAACTCAAAAATTATAAAGCCTTATTACAAATTTTAATTTTATCAAAAATCGGGGAAAAAATTATGGGGTTTTTATATTTTTATAACAATTAATAAAATTCCACGGACGTTATACCAGTGAATCAAATTGGCCCTCCCTTTGGGCCTTAAAAATTCCCAATTTGGGACACCTATAACCATATCACCTTTAAATTTTCATTTAGACAAAAAAAAAAAAATTATATAACCCAAATTAAAGACCCTTGAAAAATTCACAATTTATGTTTTTAAAATTTCTTGTGGGTTTTATAATTTTGAAATTTTACGTTCTAAAAATTTAAAAAAAAACTATTATATCTCAAAAACAATAAACGAATCAAAAAAATTGACAAAAGAAAGATTATTAAATTTTTCTATGGAAAAGGTTATATAAACATTTTTAATAAGAAAAATAAAAAAAGATATAAACGAAAATGTGACTTGACCCCAAAGTCCAAAAAAAAAAATATATATATATTTGTTTTATTTAAAGTAATTTTGGAGTTTTTTTTTATAAATAATTTATTTTTTTTAAATTTAAAAACCAAATTTTTTTTAAAAATTTTCAAAAAAATCCCAAAAAAAAAAAAAATAATTTTTGCCCTTTTTTTCCCGGGGATGTTCTTTGAAAAAATCCCCGAAAATTTGGTTTTTTTTATTATAACTCAAAAATATTGCATTTAGACTTAAAAAATTTTATAATTTTAAAATTTAAAAACCTTTAAGAAACAATTTTTGGTTTTATAAAAAATTTTTTAGCTTTTTAAATTTTGAGATATTGACGTTTAAATTTTTAAGAAAATCGGGAATTTCTCGAAAACTATAAAAGATACGGAAAAAAATTTTAAATAACATAAAATGAAGCTTTTTTTTTTTTTTTTTTCATTGTCTATATTTAAAAGGGCCTTTTACATACTTTTGATAAAACAAAGTAAAGGGGAAAAAATAAAAAAGTATTTTTCAGCAAAATTTCAGTCCCAAAAAAGGAAAAAAAAACATAAATTTTTTTTTTTTTTACGTAAATTTTAAAATTTTTTTTTTGTAAATAATTAATTTTATTTATTTAAACCGTTTTAAAAAAAAACCCAAAATAATATTTCTGTAATTTTTTTTTTTTTTTACCATATATGTTTTTAAAAAAACCCGGGAAAAACGGTTTTAACTAAATCTCGAAAAAATATTGGATCCACCCTAATAAAGTTATATAACTTAAAAGAAATTTTTGCAAAAAAACATAATTTATTTTTATTAACTTTCGTGTAGCATTTATAGTTTTTTAGATAATAAACTTTTTTTCTAAAAAAAAACGTTAATATCTCCATGCAAGATACATAAAAAAAATTAAAATTTTACAAAAAAATAAGCTAAAATTTTTTGTGACGTCATTTTGACCTTAAATATAAAATCATATTATTTACGTGTATTAAACCTTAAGTTGCGAAAAAACAAACCCCCCCAAGGCTGTATATATATGTTTTAAATTTTTTTTCCCCCTTTTTTTTTTTTTTTTTTTTTTTGTTAAAAACGAACAATTTTGGGTTTTTATTTTTTCCCCTTTTTTCCTCTATATTGGGAAAAAAATTACAGCTAGCAAAAAAACTTGGGAACCTTTTTGCCCCGTTTTTATAAAAGCTACAAATTTACTTTTAAAAATTTTTTTGTATCTTTAATGGTTTTTTAAAATTCAAAATTCCCAACCTCACATTTGCTTCAAAAGGGCATCCGAAATATCACGAGGGGAAAGGTTTTGGGGGTATTTGGGGGGGCAATTTCTTTCTTTTTGGGGGAATTTTCCTGGGGGTCCGTTTTGCTTTGGGGCGCACCCTTTTGGGGATAAGTTACCCTCCTTTTTTACCTCCACTTGGAACCTTTAAATTTTGTCCCTTTTGTTAAATTTGGGTAGGGGGTTTAAAAAAACATAAACCCGTTTTTTTCGTCGCACCGTTTTTGAGTTTGGCGCCTCAAAGTCACGTGACCTCCCGATGACCTTGGGAAAATTTTTTATATTCTATTTTAGGGTATATTAGGGAGGCCATATGGACATCAAAGATTTCCCCTTTTGGGTTTCCTTTTTTAAAGGGTCTCCGACGCCCGTTTTCGAGATAATTGCATTTAAAATTTTCAAAGACGATTTTCCCCCTTTTTTGAAACCCCTGTAGAAACCCTTAAAAAAAAAAAAAAGGTAAACCCCCGGAACCTTTTCTTTTTATTTCGAAAACCCCATATCCTTCTTTTGGTTAAAGGGGCTACACTTTATTTCCTTTCTCAAACCCCCCCCCCCGGGGGGGTAGGACGAAATTTGGTTTGGGGGTTTTCCCCGGGTGAACCCCGGTCTCCCCCTAAAATTTTAACCTTTATTCGATCAAAAATGGGGAAAACGAAAAAGGGTTATTTTACATTCGCCCAAAACGAATGTATTTTTGTATTTAGGGTTTTTTCCCCTAGGTTGGGGTTGCTTTTTTTTTGGTTGGGAAAAAAAAAACAAAAAAACGGGAAAAGATAAAATTTTTTAAAAATTTAGGAAAAAATTTGGGAAAATTAATTTGGGCAAGGGCAAAAAAAAATTTTAAAACAAATTTAAAGGGAAAAGGGGGAAAACAAGGTTTGGCAAAAATTGTGACTTTTTAAAAAAAGGGTGGGGCGTAATCCCAAATTTTCTGTCCAGGGTTTTATTTTTTCGAAACAAAAATTTTTTACGGGGCAGAATTTCCCGTTCAGAACCCTATTGATTTGGGGGGCGATCCGATAAATACAAAAAAATTTTTTCCGTTTTTTGAAAAAAAATTTACCAAATTTGGGAAACCCCTTAAACTCGGAAAAAAAGTACCTCCGATCGACTTCGGTGGGAGATTATAAAGGGCCCCCCCTTTTGGACACAAAGTGCCCCCCCTGGTCCTTTTGTTTTAAAAAAAGCCCTTATTTGGGGGAAATTTTTTTAAAAAAAAAAATCATGTCACGTTTTTGTCCCATTTTGGGATGTTTTTAATTTTTTTTCGAAAATGTGACCTTAAATCGAGAAAATAAAAATGTAACGTATTCCTTGCAACCTTAAAAATGGATTAAAAAATTGGGGTCGTACTATTTTACAGGGGTGTTTTTTAAAGGGTTGAAAATTTTCGATTTTTTCGAAAAAAACGGCATTTTTTCACATTATTTTTATTACGGAAAAAAATTTGGGTAAAAATTCTAAAATAATTCCGGCAAAATACAATATTTGCAAAAATATCCCAAAAAACAAACGCTAGAGTAAATACTTTCGGAGATATGAATTTTTTAAAAATTTACGAAAAAGTGTCGATTTTTATGTAAATGGCCTTTATTTCTAAAAAAATTTAAAAAAAAACCTTTGCGCCATTATTTAGATCGTCAATTTCCTATCCCCGGAGTATTTACCATTTTTTTTTACGACACTTGGGAAAAAGGGGGAAAAACACGTTTTAAAAAAATTACATTTTTGCCCAAAAAAACGCGAGTTTTCAACCTCTTAAAATCGACTAGAAGGCTGTGAATATTTGTCAAAAAAAGGCTCCCGTCCACACAAAGGTCGCTATACGAGGGTTTTTTAAAAAGAAGGCTGTCAGTTGATTTTTAACTTGTGTCTTTATTTCGTAATATCTAAAAAAAAACGGTATAAGGTTTTAAAATAAAATTGGGAACGGAAAATTCAAATTTTTCAAGGCCCTATGCGGATTTTTCATGAAACTGTGCCGTATTTCGAAAAAAATCTTGCTAAGAAAGGGGCATTTGGGAAAAGCAAGGGACATTTACGGGGGCGATTTAAATCTTTTGCCTTTCGCATACGCAGTGCCCTCGCTTAATTTCCCTGTAATATTATAAAGTATAAAAATAAATAAATAAGGGTTTTGTTGTTTAACGTTATACAGACCCTTATAATAAAAAAAAAAAGTATATTTATAAGATGTAATAAAAATTTTATACGGATTTTTTAAAAAAGTCATGTATTTTTGGCAAAAGTAGTGGGAAAATTTTTTTCCTATACAGGATGTTATAAAGGGTTTTTTGGCCCAAAAATTCTGGGGAGGATGTTGATATTATACAGCGTGTTTCCCTAAACGTTTACTTTCTTATTATTTTTATTTAAAAATTTAAATTATACACAGGGTATTTAAAAGGGGGTTTATCTGATATATTATACAGGGTATTAAAGTAAACAAAAAATTTTTAACATAATAGATAATTATATACGGGGTTTTTTTTAAAAATTTTTAAAAAATTTTTTTAGGAAAAGTTTTAAAAATTTCAAAATTAAAGGATGTATGATATTTTGTTTGAAAAAGGGGTTTTTTTTAATTTTTTTTAAAAAATTAAATTTCCGGGGTTTTTAAAATTTTTTAAATTATACAGGGTTTAAAAAAAAAAAAATTTTTAAAATTTTTAATACAATTTTTTAAAAGGGTATTTTTCAAAAAGGGGGTTTTTTAAAATTTAAAAAAAGTTTATTATGGTTTTTTAATTTTTTTTGGAAAAAATGTTTTTTTTATTTTTTTAAAATAAATTTTTACAGGGGTGTTTTTAAATTAAAAAAAATTAACTTTTAAAAATTATACAAAGGGGTTTTTTTATTTAAAAATAAAAAATTAAAGATTTATTTTTAAAAGAATATTTTTTTTTAAAAAAATTGTGTTTAAAAAATTTAAAAAAAGGGATTTTAAAGGGGTTTTTAAAAACGCAAAAACTTTGACCCAAAAAATGTTAAAAAAAATAATTTTTTGTGGTTTTAAATTTTTTTTAGTTTTTAGTTTTTATTCCCTTTTTTTTTTTAAATTTGGGTTTTTTTTTTTAAAAATTTTTTTTTAACAAATTTTTTTTTAAATAAAAAACCATTTTTAAAAAAAATTTTTTTATTAAAAGGGGTTTAAAAAAAATAATGTGTCCCGCGGGATAGATGTTTGAAAATGATTTCTTTTTTGACCAAAAAAAAAATTTTCCCCCCTTTCCCCAATATATCGTTGCTCGGAAAAAAAACAACCTTTTAAAAAAAAATTATTAAATTTTTACAAACCCAAAAAATTTTAAAATGAACAAAAATTATAATTAAGATGTATTTTAGACGTTATTATTGCAAATGGAAAAAAAAAATTTTTTAGGGTTAATGTTATTTATATATAGTTATCAAAAAACATCACAAATTTCTTACTGTTGAGTCACAAAATAATTATATTAGAAAATCTCAAAAATTATAAAGCCTTTTTTACAAATTTTAATTTTATCAAAAAAAGGGGAAAAAATTATGGGGAATTTATATTTTATAACAAATTTAAAAAAATTCCCAAAAGGACGTTATACCGAGTGAATCAAATTGGCCCTCCTTGGACCTTCAAAATTCCAATTTGGGACACCTATAACCATATACACCTAATTTGCATTTAAGAAAAGAAAAAAAAATTATATAACCCAAAATTAAAAACCCTTTTAAAAAATTCACAATTTATGTTTTAAAAATTTTTTGTAAAAATTTTTTAGTTTTGAAAGGGGTTTTACGTTCCCAAAATTTAAAAAAAAATCTATTATATCTCAAAAAAAATAAACGAATCAAAAAAATTTTTTAGACAAAAAAAAATTGATAAAATTGTCTATGGAAAGGTTTTTATAAACTTTTTTAAAAAGAAAAATAATTTAAAAGGGGATATAAACGAAAATTGACTTGACCTAAATTTCAATTAATAAAAAATTATATATATTTTTTTTTTTTAACTAATTTTGGAGTTTTTTGTTATAAATAATTTATTTTATTTAAAAATTTAAAAAACCAAAATTTTTTTAAAAATTTTCGAGAAAATCCAAAAATAAAAAAAATAAATTTTTGCCTTTTTTTAAAATTTAAAACCGGGAAAAAAACCCCGAAATTGGTTTGTTTATTATAACTCAAAAAAATTGCATTTGACGTAAATTTATATAATTTTAAAATTTAAAAAACCTTTAAAAAAACAATTTTTGGTTTTTTTTTTTTAACTTTTTTGTTTTTGAGATATTGACGTTTTTAAATTTTTTAAAAAAATCCCCTATTTTTCTCAAAACTATAAAAACGGAAAATTTTAAATAACATAAAATGAAGCTTTTAAAATTGTCTATAAAAAAGGTCATTACAAAACTTTTTATAAAACGAATAATAAAGGAGATATAAATAAAATGTATTTTTCAACAAAAAATTTCCCGTCCAAAATAGGAAAAAATCAAAAATTTTTTTATTTACGTAAATTTTAAATTTTTTTTTTGTAAATAATTAATTTTTTTTAAATTTAAAACCGTTTTTAAAAAAAACCAAAATAAAAATTTTGTAAATTTTTTTTAAATTTTTTCCATATATGTTTTAAAAAAAACCCCGGGAAAAACGGTTTTTTAAATAAATCTCGAAAAGTTTTTTGGATCCCACGTAATAAAGTTATATAACTTTGAAAATATTGCAAAATCATAATTTTTTTTTAAATTTAAATTTTCCTGTAGCATTTTTAGTTTTTTAGATAAAAACTTTTTTTTTTCTAAAAAAAAAAAAAGTTAATATCTCCATGCAAGATACATAAAAATTAATTTGACAAAAAGTAAGCTAAATTATTTGTGACGTTTTTTGACCTTAAAATAAAATCTTTTTTTTTGTGTATTAAACCTTAAATTTGGGAAAAAAAGCAAACTAACCCAAAACTGTATATATATGTATATTAAATTTTCTCCCCCTTTTTTTTTTTTTTTTTTTTTTTTTTGTTAAAAACGAACAATTTTTTTATTTTTATTTTTCCCCTTTTTAACCCCCAAAATTTTTTTATATTGGGAAAAAAATTACATTAATTTAAAAAAAAATTAGGGGAAACCTTTTTTTCTTATTTTTTTAACTTCTTCAAATTTACTTTTTTAAAATTTTTTTATCTTTAATGGTTTTTAAGTTCAAAATTCTAACCCTCCCTTTCCCAAGGTCTCGAAATATCCGAAAGGGAAAAGGTTTTGGGGGGGTATTTGGGGGGCGGTTTTTTTCTTTTTGGGGGGACCTAAAAGGGGTCCGTTTTGCTTTAGGACCCCGTTTTGGGGAAAAATTACCTAAACCCCCTTTTCACCTCCCTTGGAACCTTTTAAAAATTTTTTCCCAAAATTAAGGTGGATGGGGGTTTAAAAAACATAAACCACGTTTTTTTTCCTCGCCACCGTTTTTGGGGTTTTGGGGCCTCAAAGTCACGTGACCTCCCCATGACCTTGAAATTTTGCTATTCTATTTTAGGGTATATTAGGGGGGGCCATATGGACATCAAGATGTCCATATGGGTTCACCCAAAAGGGTCTCCGACGCCCTTTTTAAATAATTCATTTTAAAAAATTTTAAAGACGATTTTCACCCTTTTTTGAAACAAAAAACCCAAAATTTTAAAAAAAGGGAACCCCAAATTTTTTCTTTATTCTCGAAAACCCATATCCTATCTTTTTGTTAAAGGGGCTACACTTTTATTTCCTTTCTCAAACCCCCCTTTGGGAGGGGGAGCAAAAAATTTGGTAGGGAATTTTCCCCCCGGGTCTCCACTTTTTAAAAAAATTTTAAACCCTTTTTTGTCAAAAATTGGGGTTAAAACGAAAAAGATTTGATTTTAATTGACCAAATGAAATTTTAAAACAGGTTTATTTATTTTTCTTTTTTGCTTTTTTTTTGGAAAAAAAATTAATAAAAAAAAACGGTAAAAGATAAATTAAAAAATTCCAGGGGAAAAATTGGGGGAAAAAATTGGCACAATTTAAAAAAAGAAAACTTTAAAGGAGGTAAATACAGGGTTTTGGAAAAAATTAAATGCTTTTTAAAAAATTGTGAGCGAAAACAATTTTCCCGTCAGGGTTTTATTTTATCCAACAAAATTTTTACCCGGATCAAAAATTTCCCCCTTCCCCGGGAACCCCATTATTTGGGGGAATTTTTATAAATACAAAAAATTTTTCAACGGTTTTTCCAAAAAATTGACCAAATTTTGGGAACCCCGGGTCAAAAACGGCCCCGTCGACTTACGGTCGGGAGATTATAAAAAACCCCCCCTTTTGGACCAAAATGCCCCAAAAAGGTCTTTTGTTTAAAAAAAACCTTATTTGGAGAAAATTTTTTTTAAAAAAAAATCATGTCACGTTTTTGTCCCATTTTGGATGTTTTTTAAATTTTTTTCCGAAAAAGTGACCTTAAATCGAGAAAATAAAAATTAACGTATTCCTTCAACCAAAATTAAAAATGGATTAAAACTTGGTCTTCTATTTTACAGGGGTGTTTTATAAAGGGTTGAAAATTTTCGATTTTTTCGAAAAAAACGGCATTTTAAAATTATTTTTTTTTACGGAAAAAAATATTTTAAACTTTAAAATTTAAAATAATTCCGGCAAAAATACAATATTTGCTTAAAAACCCTATCCAAAATTCAAGGCGCTAGAGTAAATACTTTCGGAGATATGAATTTTAAAATTCACTAAAAAATGTCGATTTGATGTAAATGGCCCTTTTTTTTCCCAAATTAATTAAAAAACCTTTGCGCCATTATTTAGATCGTCCAATTCCTATCACGGAGTTTTACCATTTTTTTTACGACACTTGGGAAAAAGGGTGAAAAACACGTTTTTAAAAAAAAAATTTCACATTTTGCCCAAAAATCGCGAGTTTTTAACCTCTTAAAATCGACTAGAAGGCTGTGAATATTTGTCAAGCAGGTCCGTCCACACAAGGGGTCGCCCTTTGAGGGTTTTTTAAAAAATTTTAGCGTCAGTTGATTTTTTAAATTGTGTCTTTATTTCGTAATATCTAAAAAAAACGGTATAAG
>JAHBCN010016123.1:0-20107 GCA_019359885.1 Listronotus oregonensis
TTAAGTCAGTTTCTCCAATCTCTTCAATAAATTGTCGGAATTGTCGGTGATTCAGCCCAAAGGATCTGATAAAATTAACAGTTGATATGACTGAAACATTTTCCGCACAAAGACTGTTGATGAATGATACAATGTAAGACTAATGGTTTTTGAACCAACGTCATTTTCACAGCCTTTGACACAAGAGCGACCACTTTTATCTTTCCCACTCATGTTTTTGCCTCCATCAGTTGTAATACATTTGTTTTTCCATCAAGGTTATTTTGATTAATGGCCATTTCAACCCTTTTAAAAAATATCTGTACCGTAGTTTGCCTGAATTTCTTTATCAAGAAGTTCTTCGTCCTTATAGCATCTACTCTCGAATAAAATCAAATAGGTATCTGTTTGTCATAACAAAGAAAACCACCAAAATGTCCATTTTGTCGAACAGTTGAGAGGATATATTTTCAGCGATGTTTTCTACCCTTCGAGCCACAGTGTTTGCTAACAACTGACAGTTTTTAAAAATTTACCTTTTCAGGGCACATTTCTTCGGCTACTGCAATTATGCATTTTTTGATCATTTCTCCATCGGTGAATGGTTTTCCACTTTTGCAATTTCAAGAGCCACACGAAAGCTGGCACGAGTTGCAGCCTCTTGTTCAGTTTTGAGTTTGTAAATGGTGCTGCGATTTCAATCCGCGCTGCTTGTGTCCACCAGATGTCGTGTCACGTTACTCCCTGGCTCGTATCTACGAATAATTAGAAATTACAGATAATGACAGGAAAATTAAAATATGCAGTGTTGCCGTTTTGCGGACTTTAGTCCGATTTCGCCTTTTTTAAAGGTTGTGCACTATTTCGTTTTTTTTTCATCGTGGACTATTTATTCTTACCACCGGCAACAATGATAATATGGTTTTGGCCCTCGGAACTTACTGGAGTAATCAGTATGGCCCTAAGGCTGGAAAGTTTGGAGACCCCTGCTTTATACCAAAAATAATTTCAACACTTACTTCTACCTATATTTTAGAAACAGCATTTTTAATATCCAAAGAAATATTAATTTAACAATACCAATAATTATTCGCACAATACAACACAAAATTCTCAACTTTATCCTCCAAATTCATGTTCCACTTTAACCAAAAGTGTTTTAATTTATGACTTAAAAAAATGTTCAATCATTTACTTACGAGGATTAAGGGAGGAGATACCTGTAAACGCTTAAATTTTGCTTGATATTTATTTTTTTTTTTTTTTTAGAAAAGAGTCGTTATATATTTTTAAAAATTGGCATTTGGTTTATTCAAACATAAAGAAAAAATTATTATTATTTATATTTTTTTAATTACTCAAAATGACGGATGTACACTAAATTCTATCAGGAAGGTCGCAACGAGACTTCTAAATCGGCGAGCAAAATTCTGTGTGTTTATTAAAATTATAATTTTTAGATAAACCCAAAAAGAATTATAAAAAAATTGCCTATACAGAAAAGGGTCAACCTCTATAATAAAAGAAATACTAAAAATTGTGTTTTTAAAATTTTATGACGTATTATTAAAGGAATATACTCACATTTTATAAAAAAAAAAATCAAAATATTACAGGTATTTCTCCCCTTAAAATTATAGGTTGTTTTTATAAATTCAAATTTATTTGAATTGCATTTATTCTTTTTTTCCTTATATATAATTTATTATAATTCTTTGCTATTTATAGTTTTATATTATTATTTTTTATCATATACACTTCCTTTTAATGAATAATTCCTACAATTTAAGTTATAAATGAGCAAGTTCCTTTTCGACCTCTCCCGGTATACCATGGTACAAAGCACCATGAGGCGCCCGTGAAAATACCCTACCGGACCGCGGCGGTGAGCGTTCCCACGTACAGGGTTGTAAAGGTATGGTAACTGTATTCGGTTGTTGTGTCGATGTTTAAGAAGGGTAAATTAGGTCTGAATGAGATGCTTTTTATGTGTTTTCCGATCGCAGATAAGTAGAAGCGTTCAGTGGCGGAGAAAGCAGAGGGATGGTATTTCCTAAATAACTTGAGAATTTACGAATTCCAATCTTATCAACATAAGATAATGCAAAGATATTTCGAATTCCCTGCAAGGATCAGTAAACTGAAATTAAAAAAAAAACAATCTAGGCGTATGGTATTACGGGAAAAGTTTTTTGTATTTTTTTCTATCATTACTTCGTTATCGAACCACGTAAAAGTATGAAATATGGTATGTAAATTCGCATAAATGTTCCAATTACTTGTGAAAAAATTGAGACAGTTGTGTCGAGTGATTTTTGAGATTTATTTATTAAAAATCGCCCATTTTATTACTGACTGACTAACTCAATCACTCATTCATTGAAGCACCAGATAGGAGGTCCATTCTCCAATCTCAACTGAAGAATGTCGCGATCGACAAATGTTACAAATAAGTCTCGAATACCTGTTTTAATTTAAATTTTTAAGTGTTATGCGAGTTTATCTTTAATTCGAAATTTTTTCGAACGTCAAAACTTGGTAAGAGTGTAAATGTGGATAATTGAACAGTAACAGGTTCTTAAAAAAGCAAAAAATAAACATAACCTATAAAATTTTAATCGTTTATTGGCAATTACTTAAATTTATATTTTTTAAAATCTAGTGTACAAAGTTCTATAAAAGAAAGACTACAATATTGTAGCGGAGCTTAGAAACATAAACTAGTAGAGTTGATCAATGTCTATAAAATCCTCTTAAGGGCAAACCTTCTTTTTCCTTGATATATAAAGATACCGCAAATAAGTAGATTATTATTGTTTTACAAAAAATCCTAACAGAGAGAAAACCTGGAGACAGGGTGTCCCAGAAAATGGGATAGATACGAGGTCGATTAAATAGAGGCTAAGTTTATTTAAATATATATGACAAAATAAATTTTACATTCTTCTTGCTCCTTTTTCTGTTCTACAAGACATTTTAGATTTACACAGCGACGTTTTGTCTTCGAGCTGTTATCATCAACTTTGTTTTTTACGGCCCTGGAATTTTTATTACGAATTTTAAGAGCTTCCAAGGTCCCAAAACCAATGTTGTATTGCACTTATTCGGAAAATTCATAATAATGGCAATTTTCACAAGAAACCATTTGTTAGAGAGAGACAAAGTATAGATTTTTGGTAGGAAATAATTAATATGTAAAATTTATTTTGTTGTATCTATTTAAACAGAATAAAAAAATAAAAATGAATATTCGGGTTTTTCAAAAATTCTTCGGAAGTATTTAAAATTTTTAAACTTTTAAGGTGGCATTTTGATTAGCATTAAATTGCGCAACTTTGACTCTATTTAACCTATCTGGTATCTCTTCAAGTTTCCGAGATCCAACGAATTCTTGGATAGAAATAAAGAAACAAACCTTGTTTGGCATTAATATGTTCAGGGGGCAAGGAGGGATAGTTCTTGTAAACACGGCAGAACAAACACTAAATAACATCCTCCGGAAATAATAATTTTTTTCAATTTTATGGCATTTCCCCATAACTTCATTTTTATAAATCGATGATTCTTTACTGTTAAAAAAATTTTAAAGTCGGAAAATTATTTTTGTTTATTATCTGAAGTGACAGACAGACATGGCATTTACTTTGATCCCTTTGAGCTGTTGATCAAGTCGTTTACAAAACGTGTTATTGAATAATACAACCTATGAAAGAGAAAAATGATATTAGTGCCGTACAACACCTGACTTACTATCACTTTTATTAAACGAATGCTTGGAACTGTCATATTAATAAATGTTTATATTTAAATCGATGTTGCCTATATTAACACAAAAACCAATATTTTTTGAATAATTTTTTAATTTTAAGGTAATTTTCTGATTTTGGTTTTGAGATCGGAATTTGTTTACGTTTTTCCCAAAACAAAAACAAACAGATCACTATACCAAACACCCTGCCTACAAACTGGCGTTACGTTAATTCTAGTCCTTGAGTTCGTTGCCGAGATCCCAATAATGACAATCGAATTTGGGACACCCCGTACAATAACAACTCCACCAAAAATGTAATTTTATTAGCGTACAAACTGTTGTACTTTTTTCATTTTTAATATATATATATATTTATTTATATATATATATATATATATATATATATATATATATATATATATATATATATATATATATATATATATATATTGCTCGATTTTGTGTATAAATTAATATAATAAACTTTACATCAATAATAATATATATTTTTTTACGATTCAAACAAAGCAATATTAAAAAAAAGACAGATTAGTTGCGACAATCACAAACGAAAATTCGTTTCTCACCCGCAAAAATGTTGAATAGAAAACGTTGAAAATGACATTTGAAAATTTAAATTTTTCCAACAATGTATGTCCCATTTTGATCGGTTAAAACATACTATGGTAGAATGTTCAATAAATTGTGCGACGCCTATGGTTTCTCAAGACATCCGACCACAATCTTAGGCGTGTGTCTCAGAGCGGATGTGGCCAAAAAATGGAATAATTCCCATAATGGTCTTGTTTGCACTCACTTAAGAGGTGGGAGTGAGAAAAAAGCGATAATAGAAGGACAAGGGCAGAGTCCTTGAGAAAAAGGCAGGTATCTTTTTGATATGATGAGAAAGGATGAAAGGAAGATGGACCATTGTAGTGGATTGTAATAGGAAAAAATTTAAAAAATATATTCATGTTATTTTTAATAATTAGTTACAAACTAATATATAATTTTTAAAGACCTTTAGTACATATGTACAGTTAAAATATTTTTTTAAATCGATTTGTTTTAATTTTATTTTTCTAATATACATAAATTCAAGTACACACTACATACATAAAAAAAAACTCAATCCGGCGAATATTGTTTAAGTCGCACGAACATTACTTATATTCTATTTTACTATGCAAAGTGTTTTTGAAACTTTAAATACACTCTTTTTACAACTTTTTTTGCTTTTTCGAAAACGGCTTAACCTATGAGCCTTAAATTTGAACACAAGTTTTTTTAAATACATTTTTTGAACCACCGAGCGTAAAATACAATTTTACGCCCCCAATTGAGCGGCGTAAAATTGTACTTTTACGCCGTAGGGAGAAAAAGTAACAAAAACTTCTGTATTTATACCTTTATACAACAACGAAATTAAATAAAACCACAATTTTTTGTAAAAAAACAATTTATTTATTCGTTATGTTAAAAGTACACTAATACCACTTGAAACATTAAAAAGTGGTAAATTTTTCTCCTTCCCATTCTTTTTGATGTATAATGTCAATCTCTTTTATTTGGTGGTACCATTCATTTTGCACGGAATCTTCAATATAACTCTTGGCCACAGTTGAGGAGCGCCAACCTCCATGGCGCTTTACAGTCAATAAATTGCCTTCAGAGTCACTTTTCTGGCAACAACTGTACAGGGTCTTTGATTATATTTACGTGGCTTCTGGAGCCTCTATTTTTGAAGACAGAAAAAATGTTTTATATAAAAATTGTAGGTTTTTTCCCATATTATCTTTTGAAATTATCAGTAAAAAATTATCGCAATAAAAAAATGGAAAAATATAGGCTACTTCAAGTTTTTTAAATGGAATACCCAGTATATTATGCGCTATAATAGAAGATCTTTTTTTTCTGATTTCAAATGTATATACATGCATGATATTTGGATGAACCATTTTTGAGATATTTAAGCTTAAATTATAAATAAACTGAAAAAAAATATATCAAGAAAGCTATGAAAACAACAAAATTGTTTTAATAAATTTGACGTAATGATATTCTAAAAAGTTGAAATTTATCATTTTAACTATTAAAAATAGTTTGTATTGCTTTTTGGTCGATGGGTTATTCGGAAGAACAATGTGACGACAGTGCAAAGGAAATATTACTTATTATATCCTTAACAACGAGTACCATCTATAGATACTATTAAAAACTTAGTAGAAAAGTTTATTGAACGAAAAAGCTTTAAAATAAAGAAAAGGACTGCATCACAAAATGAAAACAAAGTTTTGGATATCCTCGTTTTTCCAGGATAATTATTATACTTACCTATTGGACTAGCACTAACTACTTTTAATAATTTTAGAAAATCCTGAAATATCAATTATAGTGCGGCATCTGAACTTAATAAAACAGACGATAAAATTTATTTAACCTTAAAATTTTCCAAATTTTATCCTTATAAATTTATGTCCGTTCAGAATCTTCCTGAACAAAACATGAACGCCCGACCCAAATATGCATTGGAAATAGCTAGGTTTATGCAGCAGGATCCAAGGTTTTTAAATAAAATTCTATCCACCGACAAGTCTTCCTTTACTTTAGCAGGAATGTTATATCACAAAAATAAACATTATTGGTCCAGAAAAAACCCTCACCAAATTCAGCAACATAACAATTTTATTGTTTACATAAATTTCTTGAAACTTTTTTGAAACTTATTAATAATAATTTAACCTAAAATATCTCAAAAATGGTTCATCCAAATATCATCGATGTATATATTATTTGAAATCAGAAAAAAGATCTTTCGTTATGGCGCATAATATTCAGGGTGTTTCATTTAAAAAAGTTGAAGTTGCCTGAATTTTTCCATTTTTTTATTGCAATATTTTTTTGCTGATAATTTCAAAAGATAATATGGAAAAAACCCTACAATTTTTATATGAAACAATTTTTTCTGTCTTTAAAAATAAAGGCATCAGAAGCCACGTAAATATAATCAAAGACCCTGTACGCCCAATTTTACGTGACTAAAGCCGTGTCCACACCGAAAGCAACACATGGCAACATTGTGTTTATGTTGCTTGTTTGTGGAACTTGTTGCTGATTGTTTCTTAAGGATTCTTGGGGTTTCTCAATGTTTAGGGTTGCAGAAACAAAAGTTTCTATAAGTTGCTTGTTTTCATATTTCGCGGTTTAGATCAAAGGAAATTTAGAAACATTGGTAAACATTTTTGTTTGTCAATCGCAGTGTGGACAGATTGTAACTTGATTCAGAAACTAGTGCGTCGTGTGTGTTGTGAGGACCGTACAAATATTGTATTTATAGTTTTTTTAGAATTTATATTAACAAACCAAGTTAACAACACGTCGTTCAAGTGGACAACAGAAAATGGTATAAATTTAATTGAACTGTACAGAAATGCCAAGTATTTGTGGAATCCAAGGGATAAAGACTATAGTGATCGTTACAAAAAACACGATTTGTGGGCCGAGATAAGTAATGCGGTTGGCACTGATATTAATGAAGTAAAAAGAAAGTCCAACATTTACAAACTCATTTTTTTTCTTATTTTTACTGATTGTTTGCCAATATTGAAACAGACACTACACTGATGTAGATGTAATGTTTCTTGTTGCAGCAAGACAATGATACCGTGACTAAGATGAGTTTTTTGGTGTAGACAGAGTGTTTACGATAATTTTGTTGTTGTTTCTGTTTCCTAAGCGGGTTACGGCAACTAGCCACAAAATGTTCCTCTGTGTTTCTTTGGTGTAGACATACCTTAAGGATCCTGATGATAATTTGGCAACAATTTTATTGCTTGACGTCAGTTATAGCACATATACCATGGCTAACCCCCCGTTTTTATCTATATATTTTGCTCTGTTCTGTAAAGTAAATTTTATTACACAGTTTTTACATACTATTTAATTGATGTTATTTTTCTTTATTGATTGCCTTTTTACCCTCTTTGGCTGCTTTTTGATTTTTTAAATACTTTAAGTTACCCATGAGAGCTGTTGTTTCAAAAATTACATTACAGTTTATTTATCTAGAGATCATCACTGCTTCGCTAAGTATTAACTAAAATTATAAATAGTAAACAGTTCAACAGGAACCATGCGACGTCCGGTCGAGTAGAAAATCAGCGGTAAAACTGAAACTTCAGCACTATTCCCACTTGCGATGTTCCAGCAGTTTTACGTCAAGTCAAATATTTCCTAGCTTTAGAGCTTTTTATGCTGTTAAGTGTACCAATGATTATTTGATTAAGTTATTTTGGCCCAGAAGTGGATTTTCATGGTTTTTTTGTTGGGATTACACGCTTGGAAAATTTCTGGAGAATAGGACCACTTAGGTCCAGGTCCCGGTGTATAGCGACTGGACCCTGCTCAGCTCTATTGACCCCTATGACCTGGCAGATCCCCTGAAGCAGAAAAAAGAAAAAATAACAAAATTTAGAACACCTTTGTAACGTTTTGTCATACTGTTTTTACTGGTATTTTTATAATTTTTAATAAGACAAAAAAGGATGGTGTGTTAATTGATTTTAAGTTTACTTGAATTTACTTCAGCATCAAGCATAAGGAACCATGTATTATTTAAATTAACAGTTATTAATGCTACACATTTATCTTTATTTAATAATATAAATATACTTTTTTCTTGTTTCCGTTTTTCTGAACAAGTTTTCATTGCTAAAATACTAGAAACATTTCAGTTTATTATGTGGTTGTTATCAAATGCATATTGACAGATTTTTGATTTGTGGAAATTCTGTGTTTCTAATATATGTTTCTATGTTTTTATGCGTTTGGCTAATGGTCTGTAAATTTCACCTATATAAAATTTATTACATTTACAAAGAATCTAATAAATAACATTTTTTTGTTTTCGTTCATATTGTATGTTTTTTTGTCACTTGAGATTTAATAATGTTCTGTGTTTTAAAGATAGTACGAATGTAAAATCTATTACCTATTCGTTAAATTTTATTTGATAAGCCAGGAATATAAAATATGGTAAAAAAAACTTGTAAGTAGGTCTGGTTTAATTTTGTCTTAAGTTTGGTTGTTCAAATTTCAAGTATTAGTCGTAGGTCCCAATTAATATTTTGAAAAAAGACCCAATAGACTGATAAGAATTAATTTTGTAAGTTATTTTTTTTTAATATTCGTGTTTTTAAACTCTCGCCGTCCATGGTATCTATTTGTCCCCATTATAGGTACTTTAGCAAACAACTCCAAGTTTACCTTATTTATTTACAGATTTTATTTTTAATGGGTGTTCGAGTATCCCTAGTGGGTACCAGAAGCTTTAGGTGTTTGTTTTGTAGTAAACATATTTCCTTTAAAAGTTTTAGTTGGTAGTTTTCGATAATTATTCAGTAAATATGAGTTTTTATGTCTTGTGCGAAAAATAAATAGTTTTTTTTATCAAGTAACTCCTGCCTGCTTTTTAGGTATATTTATTTATAAAAAATATTTATATTCTTTTAAGTAATTTTAGACTTATTTTATTACTTAAAAAAAAAGTTAAATCGACTGCATGTTTTTAAAAATGCAGACAATTTTGAAAACCTTTCAATGTTAATGTTATTTTTGACCATAATTGAAGATTTTAACATTGAGTAGTAAACCATTATAAAGACGATTTTTAACTTTGGCCTCTTCAGAAAAAATGCAAGAAATCCTCTTTTTTTAAAATTTTTTAGCCTGTATATTGCACCATCCCATAAAAATTTCATTTGTTTTAAAAGATCTGCAAAATTTTTCTGGTAGTAAATTTAAGTCGCTGCTTTTGGGTTTTTAAAAAAGCTGAATTATCATTTGTATCACTCATTTTGCATAATTTTTATGTGAATTTTTATTCATTCTGATTATTACTGTTAAGTTGACACTGACAGATTGTTAATAAACTGTCTAGCAACGCACTCTCTAGCCATCCAGGCCACCTTCGTAAAGTAAATGCGGCCAAAAAAGTTTTACTTTAAGGATACTAATAAATCCATAAAATTAAATGTTTTGAGACAGTCGCCTAAAAAAATTATTATATTTTTTTAGAATTCTAATAGATTGTTATATGTAAATATATTGCAGTTCCAATTATATACCTACATACATATATGTATGTACGTGTTGAATTAAAAAACCTTTTTTTTTTTAACTCGGTTAAAGAGAAAATGTAATACTAAAGGGTGTTCCAATAAGAGGTTTTAAATGTTGGTAACGAATAAAATGAAAGTTTTATAACATATTTTAAGTTTATTTATGGCTCAGCGCAGCTGAACAGTGTACAATTATACGTGGAATACAATATCTGCTAAATGACCACCACGACTTCTCTGACAGCACACAATTCTTTTGTTGAAATTTTCCATTACTTCTAAACACATTTCTGGAGTTATGTCACGAATTATTCGTGTAATTTCTTGTTTCAATTCTTGAATGGTTAGGGGATTGTTTTCGTAAGCTTGCTTTTCACATACCCCCCACAAAAAAATCTAGCGGCGTCAAGTCGCAAGATGTTGGTGGCCAATTTACGTCCCCATTCCTTGAGATAATCCTCCTTTTAAACCGTGTACGCAATAAATCCAATGTTTCTCGTGCTGTATGGCATGTCGCCCCATTTTGTTGGAACCATACATTGTCTACATCCATCTTCATTATCTCATCCCATAAAAAAACATCAATCATCATTCGGTATCGCCTTCCGTTTACTGTAACAGCTTGTTCGTCTTCATTTTCAAAGAAATACGGACCAATTATACCCCCAGCCCAAAAACCGCACCAAACTGTTACACGTTGGGCATGCATTGGCTTTTCGTAAATCTGTCTAGGATTTTCATTGCCCCAGATACGACAATTTTGTTTATTTACGTAACCGTTTAAATGGAAGTAAGCCTCGTCACTAAAAATGATTTTATTGCAAAAATCATTGTCCTCTGCCTTCCTCTGTAGGATCCAATTGCTAAAAGCACGACGTTGTCCATGATCGTGTGGCTTTAGCTTCTGAGTAATTTGAATTTTAAGGGTGGTTTAAAACTTTTTTTAAAATTCGCCACGTTGAAGTTCTGCCGATGCCCAAATGTTGTGAACGTCTTTCAACAGGCATTTGTGGATTTTCAGCCACACTTTCCCGAACAGCCTGAATATTCTCAACGGAACGAGCTGGACGTTCCCGTAGTTTTGTTTAAATATCTTGCACAGATCCGGTCGTTTCAAATTTATGCACTATTTTGCGAATAGTTGCTTCTGATGGACGATTGTGTACACCAAAGTAATCCCGAATTCGCCGATATGTGGCTCTCACAGAAGACCCATTTTGAAAATACGTTTTTATTATGTAAACACGTTGTTCGACAGTATAGCGCTCCATTGTTAAAATTGTACTAAATTCCACAATGCAATAAAATCCGAATTACCAAAAAAAATAATGAGATAAGAAGAGTAGGAAATAAAAACATTCGAAACCTCTTATTGGGAAAACCTTTTATTTATAGGATTCACGCCAAACCAAGCAATTTCCGATAAAATCAAGTCAAACGTAGATCAACCTCAGTCATATAACGTTCTACACGTAATTTTTGGATACCCTGTCTGTAAACAAAAAACCGGCCCTGTATGAATCGTGGGAAAGAATGAACAAATGAGGGGGACACCGCTACAATTCCGTAGGTCGCTCGTATGTCTGGTTTGACGTATGGTTACGATAGGGGAGATTCCTTCGGATAAAGGGCAATGTCAATTACATTTTATCAAAAATAATGTTGGTATGAATAATTAGAAGTATGGTGAATTACGGGAGTTAATGGAAATGAGGAGAAAACCAACTATTTCCAACGTTATGGGCATTAAAAAAGGTCCGGTTTGGGATGCTATACATTATTAATTGATTTTTAATTTGGCAAATGTTATTGTTATTAGTGAATTTTAGAAACAGAATTTTTTTTTATTAATCGACTTAGAAAAAAGGAGGTCATTCGTTGTTAGTTCGATACGTATCTATGTAATATTATTGGAACTGTAGTGATGAGCGGGACCGGTCTTGGTCTTGATCTTGCTGCAAGACCAAGACCAAGACTGCCTTTTCGCATTCAAGACCAAGACCAAGACCAAGACCGAGGAGTGCAAGACTACGCAAGACCAAGACCGACCTGCAAGACTCTTGCACATCTGCTCTTTTTTTTTAATATACTATTATTTAATTTTTATATTCAATATGCAGGGGTATTTCATACAGAAATGACAAAAAATGTGGCGAAAACAGCCAAAAAAGGCAATTAAAAAAGGTTGGTATTTTTAAAATTTTTGTTTAAAATCAAAATAAAATTGCTTTTTAAAAAATTTTTAAATTGGGTAAAAAAATTTGAAAAAAGTTTTCTTTTAAACTTTAGGGAACCCATGCGTAAAATTTTCCAATTTTAAAACGATGCATATCCGGACTTATTTTAAAGATTTATATTCCTAATGTTTTTTTTTAGTTAGCTATTAAGTGATGCCACTTACAGGGTAGATGAAAAATTTCCAAATTCCAGAAAAACATTATATTTGTTCCACACTGTAAGAAGTGGCACCATTAGATTGCTTTTAAAACTAAGATATAAATGTTTAAAAAAAGAATTAATAAAAAATATGTTTTTCATGTCATATAGGAATAATTTTTTTACAAATGGATTTTAAATATCACTTCCGGTTTTAACGTAAAAGGCAAAACAATACGAACAGAATAATAAAGACGTCATTTTTATCAAAACCGAAAATTTAAAAACCATCTACGTTGACATTGTTTCTATATGATAGTTTTACAATTTTACGGCATGTTATACAGGGTGGTGATTTTTTTAAATGGATGTATTGTCATGAATTTTATATTTTGGGCTAAAAGCTAAAATAAGGGAGGTTTCTTGAGTGGAAGTGGATTCTTCGGAAAATTTTGGAATAGCAAAAAATTTTACATTCTACGCCCTTTTTTTCTATAATTTTTTTATATTCAGTTTTTCACCATAATAAACGGGTTTTGGAGATATCAAGCTTTGTCACAGTGTTGAGCCACGTTGTATAATGCAGAATGTTAATACAGTATTTGTACAAACTTTGTACGGCAAATGTTTGACTAATTTAAGATAAAAAAGTTCATATGAACTGAAAAATTTCTGAATACCTTTTTTTTGAATCAGAAACCAATGTTTAAAATTAAAACCATTTTCACGAAAATTTCAATCTTGAAATTAAAATTTTTTTGCTCACACAGTACATAGTTTTGTATTTCTTTTAATTTTTATCCCCGAAGAAAATTTAAATAATTCTTACACAAAAATGTTTCATTCCACCAAATGTATAAAAACCGGTTGTGTCTCAATTCAACTAAAATGGAGCATAAATAAATAAATCCCAAATTTAAAATATGCTTTTTAAAATTTTTTTAAATTTACAGTATGAATTAAAAGCTTTATTTCTCAACAGTACAAATATTTGTATTTTTTTATTTTAAGCCTATTGAAAATAAATATTTTCTTTCACAAAATGTTTTATGTGAATGTATACCAAAAAGAAGTGCAATTCAACAAAATGAGCAAATACAAATCCCTAAATTCTAAATTGTTGTAAAATAAGCAAACTATGGTGGTTTTGGCTATCATATGGAATATGTTCGTTTTATTACTTTGTATTAAAATATATTTTATTCAATATTAATTAGTTTTAATTATTACTACCAAAAAAAAAGCAAGCAGCAAGACAACTTCAAGACCAAGACCAAGACCTTGATCAGACCAAGACCAAGACTAGCCCGGTCTTGGTCTTGGTCTTGCTTTGCTCATCACTATGGAACTGTGACATATGATTATCTATTAGGGCTTCCCAACAAATATACAATATCTGTAAAAAATCGGTATGTGCCATAATGGTGAAGACAGCCGTTTACTTTCTTAAGAGTGCATTTACGCTACACCTTAGGGGTCGGGCGAAAGGACGCGGAGACGGTGGGCGGAGACTAACAAACTCCCACTACCACAATTTTCGTATAGCCGCATTAAAAATATCATATTTTATTGTAACTAAGAGGCAAAGCCTACAGGAGATAACGTTGTTCGGTAACTATTTTTCACTTAAATGACATAAATTATACACCATTTTAAAGGTAAGGAAATAATCTATGCATCTGCTGTAACAGATTTTTGAAATATGGGTCGAGTTAAGAGAAAATAGTATCTAAACATAACCGATTTTAGGGTGGCTTTCACTCAAGGAAATATTAAAAACTAAATCCAAATTTAAAAAACTATTACAGCAGAAGCCCAGATTTAAGTGTTGGCTTTCATATAGATTTTGAAAATTATCGATAACTTATACCGTTTTTGAAAAAAACATTATCCCCGACCCCAAATTGGATCAAATTTTCACGGCGCGAATGGAATCTTAAGGGGAGGGTAACGTTTTAATTTATTTTTTTATTATTTTTAATTTGATTTTCTGAATGGAGAAACTTTTAAGAATATCGTGTAAAAATTTGAGAGGGATCGGAACAAAACTAACGAAGATACGGTGGTAAGTATGGTAAGCCGATAAAACTCGCTTATGAACGTTTAACACAAATTTTTTAGTACTCAAAACTTTAAAGCGTTTTTCCTACAACTCACGTTTTCAAAGTCGGTGATCCTCATAACTTTAAAACTACTGCACCGATCCCTTTAAAATTTTGAACACTACTTCTGTACATAATTTACGAGGTAATGCCGAAGTTTTTTTTTTAATTTGTTAATATTTTTTATTTTACGATAACAAATTGGCGAAATTTTTTTTTGCAAAAATCACCTTTTGTACTTCAGTGTTCCCAAAAAATAAAAAAAAATAAAATTTGAAAAACCCTTTCAGCGTTACTTGGTAAAAAAGTATCCAACAAAAAAAACTTTGGTTTTTTGGCTTCAGATGATGCAGCACCACATTATGAGGGGCACCCAAGGAAGTTTAAAGATGTATGGAAGCCCAATACTGTAGAACAAAATTGTCCAGGCGCGCAGGGCAGCGGGAATAGGGGGGTTGGCCCCGCGGAATTTGCGCAATGAATAGTAGGTCAGGGCCGGATTTCCATAATTCTTTGTTACTATCTATAAAATTGACATCATCAAAGGTCAAATTCCATTCACTGTTTTTTTTTTATTTTTTGCACAAAATTGTTGGTTATCAAAGGATACTACTATAGAATATTTAAAATTATTGTGTAATATTAGATTTTATATCATCTGATATAATATGGAAAGAATACATGGCGCCACTTTACTGCCTTCTATTTAAATGGTCGATATTTTTGGAAGTTTTGTATTTTTACCAAAAATCTTTGTAAATAAATAAAAACACGATTTTTTAAATAAATTTCAAACATTGTATGATAGTATTATGTACTCATCACCAATTTTGTGATAAAAGAAGGGCAAGATAGTGTAAATGAGTTTAATCTAATCCTAAGATTCTGGTTGTACATTAAAAAGTGAAAATTTTTATAACTGCTTTTTAGGCATATACTTTTCACTAATAACAAACATTCATAAGACAGAATAACAGTGGTTAAAAATGTTTAGTAACCTTTGGTATACCTAAGTATCCATTATAACAGTATCCGTTAAATATTATGTGTGTGCAGTATGTCGAGCTTAAAAAGTTGATAATGCAAGATTAAGAAACCAAAAATCTAATTTATTTTTAAACAAATGGTATTGTCTCGAAAGTTGCCTCCTCTCCGATTTTGATCAAATTTGGTATACAGGGGTTTTTTGGGGCGCTGATTACAAATCTGAAAAAATATCTTTTTGACAACGTTTCGTTTCCGAGATCTTCATTATTAAAGTTGAAAATTAAACTAACCTCATTTTCACTATATCTCCTTCTCTTTGTACACAATTCTTGATTTTTACACTAAAGTGGCACACGATATTTTATAAACACCTTTTAAAACCTTCTATTTTTATTTATTTTACATCTTTTTTCCATTAAATTGCGAACTTTTTAAGTTCAAAGGCAGCACCATATTTTCTTAAAAAATAAAAGTGTAAAAAAGGTGTAAAATAAACATAAAAAAAGTTTTTAAAAAGGTGTTTGTAAAATATTGTTGCTTATTTTAAACATCAAGAATTTTGTGCAAAAAGAAGGAGGAATAGTGTAAATAAGATTAGTGATTTTCAATTTTGATGATGTGTATCTCGAAAACGAAACACTCGATTTTTTTTTAGTTGTGTAATCAGCGATCAAAAAACCGTACCAAAATTGTACTTCCTTTATTCAATTAGAGGGACCTGTATATATTAAAATTTGCCTGGTCTGCTCAGTAATCAATAATTTTGATCATTTAAAAGAGTGTACTAAATTATTAAATGAAATAAAAGTACCTAAATGTAAACCTTATTTCTTTTTAATAATCCACAGAAATACACAAACATTGTGGAAATCATCTAAAAGATAGTTAAGATTGCCTTACTTTTCTTACAAATATTTCCTATAAAATTTTCATTTTCTATTATTCATAATTGATATATTATTATTTCTTCGGTTACCTCACGTTAAGTCTTATAAGAAGCACCGAATTTAAATATAAAAAATACTTACCTAAAGTTAAAAAGACGGGTATGTTACCCTTGGATTTGCAAGACAAAACCATACAACCTCTAGTCATTTTGTTACGATATTATAAGTAACAAACAATAAACATGAAATTATAGTCACAATTTAATAAACACTAATCACTAAAATAAGAATGTTTTGATCAATCCAAAAACGGTACTCCGGCCTCATAAAATTATAATGTGTTGGCTAAATTCACGCTGATTTATCAGTGTGTAAGTACAACACATTAAATTATTTCGTGGAATTTTGTTATTGCGCAGAATCGGGAACTCTGACAGTTATTTTCATACTGGGCTGGACTTTTTGATCGAATGGGCCATGCATTGGGCTTCCATACACCTTTAAACTTCCTTGGGGCACCGCAGTATACTTAACTAAACTATGGTTATTAAGTAATATTTATTTTTTAATTACGTAAGGGTATCAAGCAGAGGCGTAGCTACCGCCGTATCTGCCGTATCAATTATACGGGGTCCCCAACGTGCGTAAGCAAAACTTAATAAAAACATCCCAAAAAATATATATATATATATATATATATATATATATATATATATATATATATATATATATATATATATATATATATATATATATATATATATATATAATATATATATATATATATATATATATATATTTTATATATATATATATATATATATATATATATATATATATATATATATATATATATATATATATATATATATATATATATATATATATATATAAATATATATTTTATATATAAAACTAAATTTTGATGGAATTGATTTGACCTAATGTAGAGAACAGGGTTACAATGGATCAAATGTTATGTCGGGTGATTATAGAGGATTACAAACCTAATAAAAGAGCATGCTACGAATGCCGATTATGTTTTTTTACTGCGCACACATTAAATTTAGTTTTAAACGATGCGGAAACATGTTCGTGAAGTGTCGACTTTTTCGATAATTTAGAAAAAATAATCTTTTTTGGAAATAGTATAAAACCTGGGCAATGTTAAGTGACGCTTCATCTGAAAAATTTTTACCCTTATAAAGGTATGTCCTAAAGGTAAAGAAAAATTATTTATTAATCGTGAAAACTTTGTACCAACTAAATTTAATTTTGAATAAAAAAGATGAACGTGAAGAATGTAAAAATACACACACCGCAATGGTCTAGGGATATATTTATTTCAATGAGTGTAAACGAGTTTTTATCGTGTTTTAATGTTTTGGATTGCTAAAATATGTTAAGAATATTGATAAGAGATGGGCAGTTTAATGTTTTTTTTTTGTATAAAAAATGGACTATTCTTTATTTTACGGTTCAAAAATGGGACTTCTGCAAAAACTTGTTTTTAAATCAAAGAAAGGTGGACATATGAGTTTTAAAATTTAAAAAAATATTGGTCAGTATATTGTAATCCAAAGTAATAAGACTCCGTCTGTTACTTATTTATCATGCAAAGATGCCATCTTAACCGGGATGAAATGTTGCGAGCTGTTGGAATTTTTTAAGAACTGGTACTAGGCAAGCCCCGTGTTGCTGAAACTCTCCACACATCACAGAGCGTAATCTCAAGATTATGGGCACGTTTAAAGCAGGTGATTTTTTCTGAAAGACATCCAGGTCCATCACGGCTGACTCGGCCTGCTCAAGATCGTTTTATTGGGGCAAATGACTAGAAGAAATCCCACAGTAACTGTTCCAAAATAATGAATCGGGTACGCGAAACGCATAATATCGTAATTTCAAATTCTACAGTTCGGAACAGATTAGGGAAGGTGGACTACGTAATAGACGACCATTGAGATGCCAGCCACTTTCTAGAGGAAATCGTTCTCTTTTTTAGCTTGGGCAACAGAACACGAGAATTGGACTAATAATCAATGGGCCCCAGTTCTTTTTAAAAATCTCGGTTTGGGTTGCATCCGGATTCAAGAAGACTGAGGATATGGAGAGAACCTGGACTACAAAGAGCCCTTGGAAAAATGTGCAAGAAGTCCACAGTTATAGAGGTGGCACAGTAATGGTGTGGGTTGGAATACGACTCGGCGGAAAACCGATCTCGTTTTGGTTGAACATTTTTTTAAAAGCTCATGGAATGTGGAAGAGACTTTTCAACCATTTGTCTTACCCCATGCAAGACTTGTTGGACCAGACTTTATATTGATGCACGACAACGCTCGTCCTCATGTCGCTAGACATGCTGCACAATTTTTACAAGACAACCAAATCACCGTTTTGCCATGGCCTGCTCAATCACCTGACCTAAATCAATCAGCATGCATGGGATATGTTCAAAGAACGTTTTTGAAAACCCTCAATTCCAAAAAGAACAACTGTTTGCTGCGTTAAATGTTTCTTGGTTTGCCATAGCTCAGGAAGATATGGACAATTTAATTTTTGAGTATGCCAAGAATGTCGCGAGTAATTAACTCCAGAGGAGGTCATACTCGTTATTAAAAAATTCATCATTATAAAAAATTGGATATGTTTAGAATATGACTTTTAATTTTGTTTGGGTATTTTTGTTGGTAAAAAAAAAAGGTTGTACGCCACTGTAGTTTTTTTTTCTGGTATCTACATTAATTAAAATATTACGTTTTGTACAGAATATGATAAATTTCCATAAATTATCTTTTTTTGGCCATATATTTTTTAAATTCTTTGATTTATATCCCTAAAATAGGAATATCCTTAGACCATTGCGGTGTGTATAATTTAACATTTTAGAGAGTTATGATTTTTAATGCTTGTCACATTTTTTTTTCACTATTTGAAATCATTAATCTTGTTTTTAAAGCTCTACAGCATGAAAACAATAACTTACAGAAAATTAGTATTTTATAAGGTAATCTTTTGAATAGACTGTGCGAATTAAGACATTAAAATTAATTTAATAGTTTGTTAAATGTGTCCAAAGATTTAGAAAAATAGTGGGGAGTAACAACTGTTCTTAAAAACAAAAGGCGAAAGATAACGAAGCCTTTTTTTGATGAGTTATTGAAAGATGAGAGAATTTCAGACCCGGAATCCTATTTCAAAGTCAATGTATACATTGCTGTTTTAGATAATTAATTTTTCAAACTAAACAAAAATTTTAGAGCCTTTGCGACCTGAGTAGTATGTTCGAAATATTACAACCGGAGAAACTTTTTTAAACGGAGAGATATTCAACACTTCCGGAAAACTGTCGGCTAACTACAGTAACGACATCCCAGTTAATCTTTAGGACCAATTAAAGGCTCTAAAAACGTGCTTACAATTTGAAATTCCAAAAATTCATTCCATTAAGGAACTTATTGAATTATTGCTGATAAAATTCAATAGTCTTGCATCCAGTTTTCCTGGGGTAATAACAGCATGCTTCTTATTCTTGACCCTTCCAGTTACAACCGCAACTGCGGAAATAACTTATTCAAAATTAAAACTGATAAAAAATTACCTAAGAACATCGATGGGACATGAACGCCTGTCAGACCTGTCACTATTGTCCATAGAGGCAAAAACTTTGGCAAGACTAGTCATGATCAGCTATAATAGCTATTTATGTATCAAAACTTCTGGGACATAATGCCCCAAAATTCGAAATAGATTTCGACCTGATGGGCATTATAGTCCAGTAAAACCCTGGTGCATACAATGCTTTATGTTTTACCAAAAAAAGTTTTTCAATGACTTATTACATTATTTAACCAAAAAAAAAAAAAAGTTAAAATGTACCTGTATACGTAAGTAGATAATGACTGG
>JAHBCN010016124.1:0-19948 GCA_019359885.1 Listronotus oregonensis
CCTTTTAGAAGGGAAGGGTTAGGTAATATCTGATAATAATTGTTCAGACATTTTTGCTTATTTTTTTCTATTTGGTTATCTTAGTGGTCCATCATTTAACTAGGTTAAATGAGTACATTTTTATGGCACACGTGACTAGGGCGCGTATCTTTTAGACAGACAATGATGACGTAAGGCAATTACGAACGGAGAAAGTAGTCATTTGGTTATTAAATTATCCATTAAGTGGTAAATATAAATTTTTTGGGGGGTTTACTTTAATTTTATTATACATGTGTTTTTTAATTCTACAAAAAAAAGATCTTAATTTCCAAAAAAGGGGAAACGAACTTTTTTAAAATAAAAAAAAAATATGTTTTTTCTTTAAAAAAACGAACCATAAAATTTTAAAAAAAAAACACTAAAAAAAAAAAAAACCGTCGATTTAATATAAGGGAATTTTAATTTCGTATTTGATAAAATTTTATCGGTCACCTCCTAACCTCCAGTTAACCTCACTTTGATATGTCAAATAAAAACCCCCCCATAGGGAAATCATTGAAGGGGATGAAATTTGCTTCCAACATATAAGAAACTTTAAATCGATGGACGTAAACCCTTAAAGAAAAAATGTTTTTAATTATTTTATCGTTTCTAATTATTTTACAAAGGGTCAAAATGTGCGCCTTTTTGGCAAAAGTTTTTTGAAATTCCCCAGACTATTTTAGGGGCATTCTTTTAATTTTTTTTTTTTGTGTTACCTGCTACAGCAAAACACTGCAATAGCACTTTTTTTTAAGACGTTTAGGAACCGTTAAATATTACTTTAGGATTTCTTTTTGACATCATGGACATTAAGAATCTTGATTTTAAAATGGTGTATACTCTAGCAGAAAAATAAAAAAAATTTTTCCTATATGGGCGAAGATCGACGGCGTAGAACCCCAGAGTATTCAATGAGAGGCATAAAAAAAAAAAAACGGGGGCATAAATATGTAATGGAATTGGTGCGTAAGTTTGAAGAAACAGGATCTGTATGCAACAAGAAAAGTACTAATGAAAGAGTTTTAGACGAAGCCCCGGGGGGTTTGGGGGTACGGGAAAGTTGCAAAGATCCGACGTTGTTTTTTCCCAAAAAATTTTTCAAGCTGACCAATATTTTCTTCCTGCAAAAAATTTTAAAAAAGAATAATTTTTCCATACAAAATAAAATTCTTCTTTGAACTCAACGAAGACGATTATGATAGAAGAATAGAATTTTAAAAATTTTAAGGGCCAGGAATTGACGAAGCCCCTCATTTGATCAAAAATATCTGCTTTTCTGACGAATCAACTTTCTTTTTAAATGGAATTCTTAATAGAAAACGAAAAAGGGATAAGAAAATCCGCACATATTTCGGGGAAGGACATATAAATTTTCCCCAGGAAGACCCCAACGTTTGGGCAGGTATTTAGGAAACGAAATTAGGGGGGCCCTTTTTTCTAAGAAAATTTAACGGGCAACGTATCTGAACCTTTTAAAAATCGAAAACCCTTCTATCGTCCAACTTTGGAAAATCAGTATGAAAATGGTTATGGAACTCGGGTAAAAAATTTGCATTTCCCCAAAAATGGACCCCCCCCCACTATGCTTTAGAAAGTTGGGGGGTAATGAACAGTTTCGGGCCCCTGGATAGGGCAGACGAGGTGCCATCGAATGGCCCCACGGCCCAGACTTAACCCCCTAGACTTTTTCCTCGGGGGGTTTTTTAAAAAAAATGTACAAAACGCCACCTGCAAATTTAAAAAATTTTAAAAGTAGAATTACACTAGACAAACTTTCGCCAATTGCGAAGAATTTCAAAACGACTTTATTTTTCTGCCAAAACGGCGCACATTTTGAGCATTTGATGAAATAAATTATTTGAACACGATAAACTAATTAACACACATTTTTTTTTTTTAAGTCGCTTCTACGTTCATCGATTTAAATTTTTAGTACTGTTGGATACAAATTTATCCGCTTACAATGATGTTCACACTATGGGGGTTGCCATTTTACAAACAAAAAAAGGGGTTTAAAAAGGGGGTTAGGAGGTGACCAATAAAATTTTAAATTTAAAAACAAAAATTTAAAAAACCCCTGTATATCTAAATTTTTTTGGTTTTTTTTTTAAGATTTTAGGGGGTTTGGGTTTGTTTTTAAATGAAAGACTGATAGAACACCACATGGTGTCCCCGGGGAAAAAAAGGAAAATTCAATGTCAAACAGGGCTTTTTTTTAAACCCCGTACTTTTTTTTAAAAAAGAAATACCATTTGGTGTAGTTTTTTTAGAATTCAATAATCTAATTAAAAAAAAAAATTTGAAAAAAAAAAAAAAACCCGAGTGACGTATTTTTTTAAAAAAATACCCCATATTTTTATATCAAAAAAAAGATATTTTCACGAGGAATTTTTTTGGGGGTAGGGGTTTGGGTTTTTTTTCCTGTTTGTTCTGCTGCAATTTTAAAAACGTGATCTATAAGGAAAGTTTTATCTGAAAAAAACGCTTTTTGGTGACAGGTGCTTATTTGTCAAAAAATTTTTAAAATCTTTTTTTTTTTGAAAAATTGGAAAGGTTAAAAATTTTTTTTAATAGTTTTATACTGAGGTTTTTTTTTAGAAGAACGGCTTCAAATTCTATTTTATGCTAAAAATGATATAAATATTTATTTCTAAACCAAGCAGCAAAATTACAATTAACGAAAGAAGTTAAAATACAATACGAGGTAAAATCTTATAAGATAAGAACATTTATAAAAAAAAATTTTTTTAATGTTCTATCTCTATCTATGACGTCTTGATTTTCGAAACATGATCTATATCCCCTCCGTAGTCTTTCTAAGCTCGCCGATATTATTTGAGGTACTTGGTTAAAACGATTAATTTCATTTACAATTTTTTTTTATTCTTCCGTCCGTTTTCCCCCTTTTGGAAAAAAAATTTTTTCCCCTTTTTCCCCATAGAAAAGTGCCCAAAAAAATTTTAATATCTGGACTTTTTGGGGGGGCCCTCTAATTAAAAACCAAAACCACTGATTGTATCGGCGATTAAGAGGGGGGGGGCGCTCCGTCTGGTTGCCAAAGTATCTTGCGATACGTTTGGTGGAAAATTTTTTTAAAATGTCCTCAATATTGTCACGTTTTTCTTTAGCTCAAGTGTTTTGGCCTAAAAAAAACATTTTTTCCCAAATTTTATTTGGCCGTTGGCAGCCTTTAAAAAAAAATATTATTTATTATTTTTTTTTTTAAAAAAATTAATAACAACTAAATAGCAAAAGAACAGTAAAGTTTAAGGTGAGTAGCAGAAGGCTTGCAAAAATCCCCCAACTCATTTGCCGGAGGTGGGGGGGTTTAAAATGGTGCTGTTTTTTGGGGCCAGGCCTGCGAGACCTTCCAAGGTTTAATTGGGAACTCTCGTTCAACTTTCCCCACTAAAAAAACAAAAAAAATTTTACTAAACAATATTAACATTAGAAATAGGAGACACTAGGCGAGCCAAATAAAACACTGTATTTAAAACAAATAGTTAATAAATTTATTATAAATTTGAAAAAATTTTAAAAAAAGTTTATAAAAAAAAAAATAATCAAAATAAAATGGTAAATCGTGATTAATAACTGTTAAATTTTCAATACTGAAAAAAAAAAAATAAATATTATAAATATAAGTCAAAAATTTTAAAAAAAATATATAAAATATAAAAATATATATAAATACCGCTTGGGAATTATTTAATTAACAATAATTTAATGACCAGGTGCACCATTTAAAAACCAATAAGGATATAAAGATTTAACAAAAAAAAATATATATAGTACAATAAAAATAAAAGAAAAGGCCAAAAAAATAATTTAAAAACAATGTGGTAAAAATTTAAACGGTGGGCCCCCTAAATTCAAATTGAAAAAGTTATAAAAAAAAAAAATTTTTAGTGGGTTAATTTTAATGTTGCCTGTTTTGTCGATTCCAAGTGATGGCGTGTGTGCCAGCCACTACACCGTGAAGAGCGTTGGTGCCCCAAAAATACAGAAAAACATTGACCAGTTAAATGGTCACTATCTCTGCCCCCCCCCCAAAAAAACTTAAAATTTATGGCCCCCCCGAACCAAAACGAAAACCGTTTCAAAATTAATGGTTTATCTGAAGAAAAATGGCCCCCCCCGAAGAACCCCAAGGTGTTAAGGGGTATTTTAAACAAACACGTGACCCCCGCGGAGTCGAACTACAAGCCCCGCAGTGCAGATTTTTTTCCCCCAAAAACCCCCCAAAAAAAAAAACCCCCAAAAATACCAAAATAAACACACAACTAAAAGGGTAACTTAAAGGGGGAAAAAATTTTTTTGGGGAAAATTTTCAGCACAAATCCTACAAAGATGGCGGGGTCCCCGTAGCTGAAAATTTTTCCCCAGTTCTCGGCGAAGATTGACGTAAAAATGCCAATGGTAAAACATGGCCAGGGGGGCCCCCCGTCCTTCTCAAAAGATACCAGTGGGCGCACGCATATCGCGGCTAATTCGGGGAAAAATTTTTTCGCCCCTAAATTGGCAACATCGTTACAACATTTTGAGTTGCCTCCCCCGCTGCCCAATTAACATTCCCTCGAACTGCCCCTCTGTCTTGGCAAAAATATATTCAAACAAAATTTATACAACAACCCCGAATAAAAACATATGGTTACAATTTTAATGCAAAGAGGATAAAATACAAAAAAACCTGTACAAAAGAGACTCTAGGCAAAGGAAACTGCTCTGGCCCTTTTTGGGCCCCCATGACAACTGTTGGGGAAAAAAAAAAAAAAGAAACAAACTAAGGTAAATACCCGGGAAAAGGGGGTGTAAACAACCCCCACCTTTTTTAGCCAATAAAAGCAAAAGTGCTAAGGAAATGTAATTTCTAGACAAACCTACAAGCTGTCGAGGATTGTAGATAGGGGGGGAAAACCCCCCCGAAAAACCTAGAGAAACAAAATTTGGTTACGGGAAAAACCCCCCCATAGTTTATCCCCCAAAACCAACGTTTTAAAAAAGGGGGGTCCCCCCCTTTAAAATTTGAAAATATTGATTGGTACAAAGTGAATCTAACCTACTTAATAAAAAAAGGTTTAGTCAATAGTGAAAGATGTACCTCAAAATTAATATTGCAACGAACAAAAAAATTAAAAAAAGTTATCGACTCGAGGTATCTTATGTTAATTTTTTTTTTAAAAAAACTACGAGGGGTTTTAAAAAAAAAAGTAAAGCATAAGGTGGGGGTACCAAATTTGGAGCCTTTTGCCAAAAACAAACTGCAAAAAAAAAAAAAAAAAAAACCCACCTGCATTAAGGTAAACAAACTAAATTATTAAAAACAAACGTAGGAATAAAAAAAAAACCCTGACAATATCGTTTTCAAGAAGATTAAGATATCTTTCTCCAGTTAAGGATCTGTCATAGAATATTGGCCCGCCAATTCTATTGTTAAGCACACCACACCAGACATGAAGACAAGACCTCCCTTGGTATTTAATCTCTTGAAATTTCCTGGGATTTTATCTTGCCCAGCTGTGCGTATTGCGTCGGTTAAACATTCCCGATGTGTGAACGTAGCTTCATCCGCCCAAAGAATCGTTTGAAACAGGAGGGGGGGCATTATCTTGTTCATGGTTTAAAAATTTTGGGGGAAAAAAATTAAAAGAAAAATTCCCTTTTTTTTCACATGTTAATTGCTGCACAGGAAGAACGTGATATGGAAGATCCTTAAAATATTTCAGTGTTCTCTGAACCGTCGCATGGGGTTTTTCTTCTTCAAGTCTCTAACGGCATCAATAATTGACTTCATGGGATACAAAGAAAAAAATTTTTAAAAAAAGCTCGATCCCGGTTTTTTTTTCTCATTGTAGCCCTTTTTTTTAATATGTAACGAATTTGTTTCTTCGAATAAGACCTTCATTTTTTAAAAACGTTTTTACTGATATATTTCGGTGGAAATTTGCAACATATCTTCGTTGTGTTTCTTTGGTTTTCTCCACATTTATAATAGAGAGTTATAATTTGAAAATATACACGAATTGGCTGTATTCGTTTTTAAAAAAAAAAAAAAAAAGGGGGAAAAACAAAAATAAAGCCCTGTTTACGTTAAAATGAATAACCCTTTTTGAAAAAATTTACGTATTTTATATTTATATAAAAATTTTTTATTTATATTTAAGAATATTACAAGTTTATATAAACTTTTTTCCTGTATGCCTCTTCGGAAATATTGGTTTCTCCAATGGAATCCAGTGTTTTATACCTAATTATTAAAGTGCCGTGTATGTTTCAGTTATATTTTATTTTAAAAATGTAATACCAAGACTCTTTACCTTACATGGCAGAACCAAGGAAGTTTAAAGGTGGAAAACCCAATCTGTAGAACAAAATTGTCCAGGCGTAGGGGAGCGGGAATCGGGGATTGGCCCCCCGGATTTTGCGCAATGAATAGTAGGTCAGAGCCCGACTTCCATAATTCTTTGTTACTATCTCAAAGTTGACATCATCAAATGTCAAATTCAAGCTTTCACTTTTTTTTTTTTTTTCAAAAATTGTTGGTTATTAAACGAACTACCATGTTTTTTAAAATTATTGTGTAATATTGTTTTATATCATTGATATAATATGGAAAAAAAGATGGGCCTTTACCCCCTTTTATTTAAATGGTTTTTTTTGGGAGTTTTGTATTTTTACCAAAAATCTTTGAAAATAAAAAAAATTTTTTAAAAAAATTTTTTTAAACATTGTATGATATTTCATTACTAATACCAATTTTGTATAAAAAAGGAAAAGGGTTTTAAATGAGTTTAATCTAACCCTAAGATTGGGTTGTACTTTAAAAAGTAAAAATTTTTTTAACTTTTTTTTAGGCATATACTTTTCACTAATAAAAAACTTATGAGACAGAATAACAGTGGTTAAAAATGTTTAGTAACCTTTGGTACCAGGTATCCATTGTAACAGTAACCGTTAAATATTATGTGTCACAGTATGTCGAGTTTAAAAAAGTTAAATTTTTAAGTTTAAAAACCCAAAAAAATCAAATTTTTTTTTTAAAGTACAAAAAAAGCAAAAGGAACTTTAACAAAAAATTGTACTTTCTTTTATTTAATTAGGGGGACCTGTATATATTAAAATTTGCGGTCTGCCCAGTAATTAAAAATTTTTGACCCTTTTAAAAAAGAATGCTAAATTATTAAATAAAAAAAGTACCTAAATGTAAACCTTTTTTCTTTTTAATAATCCAAAAAATCCAAAACATTGTGGAAATCATAAAAAATAGTTAAGATTCCTTCTTTTCTCACTGCTATTTATTATGAAATTTTCATTTTCTATTTTTCATAATTATATATTTTTTTTTTTTTGGTTACCTAACGTTACGTCTCATAAAAACCCCAAAATTTTTAAAAAAAAGAAATATAACCTAAAGTAAAAAATGCCGGGGATGTTACCCTTAATTTAAAACAAAACCAAAAACCTCTATCATTTTTTTCGATATTTAAATAACAAACAATAAAACAAAAATTTTAGTCACAATTTAATAAACACTAATCCTAAAATAAGAAAGGGTTTTTTTAAAATCCAAAAAAACAAAAAGGCTCCCATAAAATAATGTTTGGGGTAACTTCACACTATTTTTAAATTGTAAACAACCCCTTAAAAAATTTTTTTAATTTTTTTTTTGCGCAGAATCGGCGGGAAAAATCTGACAGTTATTTTCATACTGGGCGGGGCTTTTTTTATCGAATGGGCTATTGCATTGGGCTTCCATACCCCCTTTAAATTCCCCGGTTCCCCCTTTTGAGAAAAAGGGGGAGGTAAAAAAACTCAGGGTTTTTTTTCCGATTATTGAAAAAAATATCAAATTTTTAAAAAAGTGATAGGAATCTTTTTTTCATTAAAAAAAGCTCTTCTTTTTTGAAAAAAACAAAATTTCGTAAGTGCCATTTTTTGGGGAAAACGACCAAGGGATTGAAAAAACGGATTTCCGGGCCTTTAGGGCCATTTTCAGGCCCTTCGGACATTTTTTTTGATATTTTCAGGGTTTTGTATCATTAATACCTGAAAAAAAAAAAAAGGCGGAACCTGATCTTAAAAGGGTTTACACCTTCGTTTACTTTTACTAATATGTATAAACCTTTTTTTATAGAACTTATTAAAAAGCATTTTTTTTTGTTTATTTTTTTTCGCTCGGGATTTTTTTTAAAATATTTGCTTTTTTTTTTTAAATTTAAGTCTTAAAACTTAAAAACAAAAAAAAAAAAAAAAAGAAAAAGACGTATTTTTTTTAGACCATTTATTTTAATACTATACTTTATTTTTTAAAATTATTGGTTTTCGAGTTAAGTGGAGGCAGTATTGCGTCTTTAAATTGACTTTAGTTCATAGTAATATAAAAATAAAAATATTTCATGCGTATCTTTTATTGGCCAGCAACACGTGTGCAAAAGTTCAATATTCTCTTAATCCCTCTTAATTAATTAAAAAACTTCACCCAATAGAATTTGATTATCTAGACGGTAATATTAGGTCAAAAATAAGCACACCAAAAATATCTTACCCAATCTAAAAAACTCAAAAATTTAATTTTCTTAAAAAATAACCAAAATAGAGACAATAGAAACCCAGAAATAAAAAGAACATTTTTTGACAGAGTTGTAAATCTATCAGATATACCGTTTTCAGAACCAGAAATCAAAATATTAGAGAAAGGACCTAAATATAATCCACCGTATTATCAAAAAACCAAAAAAACATAGAAACCATAGTCATGAGTAGAACTTTCACTCTCTAAACAAAATAACACAAACATACAAAAAGAACAAATAATAACATTAATTCACAATGACAAAAAACAACCAACTTCCCAAATACCAGAACAGTCCATAATTAAAATCTATCAAAGAAAATAAAAAACAACAATCTTTCAGTCACCAGAGCAGATAAAGGGAACTCTATAGTTATTCTAAAACAAGAACAATACAAAGAAAAAATTTCAGACTTTTTAGAAAAGAAAACCCAACAATCTTAAAAAAGATCCAACCGAAAAAATTTAAAATAACTAAAAACCCATTAAAAAATAACGGGATATTCTCAGACAACAAAATATTTTTAATAAATAAAAATCCATCTCCACCTACTTTATACGGACTAGTTAAACTTCATAAGAAAATAAACCAATAAGACCAGTAGTTTCATATCACAATACACCCTTGAGAGAAACCGCTATTAAACTAAATAATATGATTAGAAACCTGATTAGTTTCACACCCAAATTTTCAGTAAAAAACTCGGTTGATCTAACAAATAAGATAAAAAATTTAGACCTTCAAAAAACACCGATAGCCTCATTTGATGTCACTAACATGTTCTCAACATCCCTAATAACGACTGCTTGAACATAATAACAAATAAATTAAAAAACAATAATGTAAATCCAATACTACAACAAGAAATCTTACAACTTTTAGAACTTTGCATGAATAAAACTATTTCAAATACTAATCAATTCTATAAACAAAAGACGGCTTAGCGATGGGCTCCCCCTTAAGCCCATTGCTACCGAAATATCATGTCTGAATTTGAAGAATCATTCCTAATTCAAATTCTCTAAAAACATTTTCTTTTGCATAGATATGTAGACGACATTCTTTTAGCATTCACAGGAACAGAAAATGAACTTAGACAGACTCTAGATTCCCTTTAACTCATTACACCCAAAAATTAAATTCACCCTTGAAACCGAAATTAACAATTCAATAAACTTTCTAGACCTAAAAATATCAAAAAACGCTAATAATAAACTAGAATTTGACATATATAAAAACCACTTTCACAGATATCACAATACCACATGACTCTCTACCCCAAAACACACAAACTAGCGCGTACAGATCAATGATACATCGAGCTTTCTCCATACCACTGTCTAAAAATAATCTAATTAAAGAACTAGACACCATAAAATCTATCGGCACTAATAACGGTTACACAAATTATGAAATAGACCGCCTTATAGCAAAAAGAGAAAAACAATAGCCAATACACTAATTTATCCAAATATAAAAAAGAAAACAAAATAAGTTCCACTCTCTAACATATCTAGGTCCTATCTCTAACAAAATATCGAATATTCTATCCACAGAAAGTGTCTCAATAGCTTTTAAATCATCTAACCGTCTATCCAATCTATTGTTTAATGTCAAAGATAAACAAAACAAATATAAGAAATCAGGAGTTTATAAGCTTAAATGTAATGAGTGCAATGGCTGCTATGTGGGGCAGACGGGACGCAACTTCGAAACTAGATATAAAGAACATAAAGCTTGTTTTAGACTAGGAAAAAGAACCTCAAATTTTGCCAATCATTTTCTAGATTCCAACCATACATTTCCAGATATAAGAAATTTAGAAATATTACATACAGAAAGAAAAGGCAAAAAATTAGATTTATTAAAAAAATTGAAATTTATAAACATAAAAAAGACAACACTGTAAATCTTCTTAATACTCAATTAGACCTAGGAAATTCCACAACAATACCATTGTATCTGCTAATAAAAATGTAAAATTCTACCTAACGTAACCTACCCGTACCAATCTGGAATTTTTACCCATCAATGTATTTATTTATTAATTTTAGTTAGTTTTATCTCAATCTTGTAAGCGTCTTGAAGATGTAGTTGTACTACGAAACGGCCGTAACGCCATATATTTTAATACACGTGACATTTAACAAAGTTCAAGTTGTTTTATTTTACATAGTTATTCTCTTAATCTTCACAAAGTAATAATAACTCAATTAAAAAATTAGAAACTAATAAACTAGACTATTCTAGTAATTTAAAGATTTTACATCTTTTTAAAATTTTATCAGTACTTACATAATACTTATAATTACAATTGACTTGTTGGCAAGGTTAGATTAGTGCGAAAATCTATTTACGTTATGGTAACCAAGCGAGAGTACTCTAGTAACCCAGTAATCTAATCTAAGCCATCAATAATTTAATCATGACTTTAATTAAATTGTTTTTATTTTTTTGGCTTATCGGATCGTCTATAATTAAAAAAAAATTAATTGGAGAATCACGTATGCAAAAATAACTAAAGAAAAGGTCTCATCATTGGTATATGGCGTTTGTACCCATGGTTACTAACTCTATATTTTGGTATAGTGGTATAGTAGATTTTACCTCGTAACTCTCTTATAAGAATAATGTGAATAGAAATAATAAAATTAAAATTTGAATCAATTTGGATTCCAAAAACTATAAAAATACAAATAAGGAAATATTTTCTTTTCTTGGACATCTTTGCACGTCGTTAAATGATGTGTGATTTAGCAGCTGCTGTTTTTTGTGATTTAGCTAAAGGTTTTGACTGTGTAAATCATTCTAGTCTGTTAAAAAAAACTTAAAAATTATGGATTTTGTGGTGTCTTTTTAGACTGGTTTAAGTAATTTTTTTTAGAAAGATCACAAATTGGACGTTTAAATAATGTTATATCAGAAAGTACAAATATAAGAGATATGAGACCCGACTTTAAAATTTCAAATGCAAACCTTTACTTCTTTATTGCGGATTCGAATTTAGCGGAAAAAAATCCCAAAGATGAGTTTTTCGGGAGATGAATTTTGGCCAATGTCACTCCTTAATGATAGGCTGCGAGAATCCGGGTCAAAGTTACTTCACAGTTTATACCGTACAACGAATTCGTTGTACGGTATAAACTGTGGTTACTTCTCGAGGGTTTTTGGAGGTGCTGATTCCGAATCTGATGTCGAAACATACTTACGATGCCCGGGGATGGCTCCGCGGGGTCAATTTCGGCCAAAATTTACCCACGCACAGCCACCTCCGTCGGTCGTAGGGTTTTTTCAACGGCGGATTTCGAATCAGCGCTCCCAAAACCTTCGAGAAACACCTTTTACCCGAATTTCCGCGACCTATCCACCCCTGGGCAACGTAGAGGTGTTTCAAGGTCAGATTCGGAATCGACGCTCCCGAAAACCCTCAAGAAGTAACTTTGACCCGGATTCTCGGGACCTATCCTTAAGAGGGGCCTTTGGCCAAAATTTACCCCCGAAAAATTCACCCCCTGGTTTTTAGCCAATTTGGTTGTAAAATTTTCCGCTGAATCCAAATCCGCAATAAAAAATATAGGTTTGCATTTGAAATTTCAAAGCCGGACCTCATATCCCTTATAAGGTCCCATCGGGCCCAAAATCTGATGGGCCCATTCGATTCCCCGGGCAAAATTACATAATATGAATATGATTTAAGCACAAATGCACTTTTTAAAGCAACTTCGCTGCCCCAGAAAATTTGCGGCCCTGGGCATTATTTATAAGGCCGCCGGCAGGGGTGGTCATTGGGTGTCCGTCGACCCCCCTGGATTTTAAAAAAATACTCAAAATAAAACAGTTCCCGTCTAAATTCCTAAATTTTACAATAGCGCCCAGGAATTTAAATATAAATGATTATTATTTAGAAATTAAAGTTTTGGCATTTTTATTTATGTTTTTAATTCAATTAATTGTAGACCATACCTAAAGTCCACAATTTCTGTCAGTGACTCATTTAATACCGGCCACCCAACCGACGAAGCGGCTGAATAAAAATCTAACACTAGTAAATTATTTTTAAGCCTATGATATACTTTTCCGCTCAAATAACAGTGAACCGGCCAAAAGTTTCATCGCCACGTTGTCATAATTTGCAAGAATAAATCACCAGCCAGCGATCGCACTTAAAATAGCACGCCAATATGTATTGAAATCATTGTTATCGAGAAGACAATAAAAGTGGCAACACACATTCCTTAGTTTACAACTTGAAGAGACTTGAAAATAAGCGTATCGACAGGGTTTTCGTGCTGTTCGATGATTTTATTAAGTTATTATTGATTATGGACAGATTTTGTAAGTTTAAATTTTAATTGCTATACAGGGTATTTTCTAAATATTATAAATTTCTAATAATTGTAGTATATAGATATTGTTTTGTGCCAATTTTATAATAGTTTATCTTATTTAGTGTATATAATTGTATATAAAGATTTAGTGTTATTAAGTGCTTTTAATTCTGTAAACTATGAATATTAACCAACCTTTAACTAGTTATCCGCCTACAAAAAAAAACTCAGTTAACGTTAAAAGAACGAATAATGGTTAAAAATGTTTACCATGGGATTCGGGAACGAAATCCAGAAATAACCACTTTGGATGCTGCTGAGATATGTACAACTTTAACGAAAGTTTTTTCGCGTACGGTATTCAGAGTTTTAAAAGGCAAAAAAATCAATATTAGTAATTATTCGGATACTGGAAAATGCGATTTTTTTGCTATTTTTTTGCACACTTTTTACTTTTCGATTGTTAAACATGGATCAGAAGCTGTTTTTTTGGCTGCCTCTTATAGTATTAAAAAAATAATAATAATTGAATTGTTTAATTCCATTTTACGACATATTCCTTTAAATTCTGTCATTTGCACGAAAACATATTAAAAAAACTCATACTATGTTAATATTAAAAAAACACTTAAAAAGTAAGGAAAAACCTTAATTTCAATAAAAAGTAGGTAAAACGTTTACGTCCGAATTAACTCGAAATTCTAAAAATATTGACCTGTTACCAGGTTGTAATAGTTTTCTTTATGACATTTTATAAGGTATGCGAACCTTGCTTCGCTCGACCCGCAATGTTTGATCAAAAATATTCTCGATATGGAAATCCTAAATATGAAACACGAAAGACCGGAAATAGTTATTGGATTCTACAAGCTGATGATCTCAGAGCTTTCGTGTTCCTTATATAGTGGATATTTTTGATGAAGCAATGCGTGTGAATATCGTATTTAATATTGAAATTGCAAGATCGGTGGTGAATTGGCAAGTCGGTGTAACTTGGATTGTCTATCGTTCTGCTTTTACATATTTTTTAATTTATGTTAAGACTAAAATTTTATTATTTTTTTCATGTAGCAAAATAAAATCAGAGAAGGTAAAATTAAAGTAAAAAATTTATTTTTTTTTGGAAAAACGTTGAAAAATCGCCAAAAAGACACTCAAATTTGTGTTCTATGACCTCAAAATAGGAGGTGTGCAAAATTAAGCAAAAAAAATACATTTTTCATTAATCCGAATAATACCAAAATAATATAGGCTTGTTACTAATTTAAAGGGTTGATGAAAATGTGGGAAAATAACTTTTGCTTGTAAAAAATATTTTCATGTTTTGACGAAATTTTATCATTTATTTTCTAAAATGCATACGCCGCGCCACTGGAATTGATTCCCCTGACCCCACACAACCCGGGGCACTCTAAAAGCGAGCGATGCGTCATTGACAGAAATTTTGGACTTGAAGTATAGTAAATTGACGTGGACCCCCTCCGGCGGCGGACCTGATTATCCCCCAGTGCCCTTAGTGTAAATCCGCTACTGTTTACGTTAAAAAAAATGTTTAATCATCTACCCGGTAGTATTAAGGTAACTAGGTAGTTTTTGTAATATTTAAATTGTCATTCAAAAAATTATTTTTAGGAATATCTTTTTATATGAATACTTTGAAGATAATTTAGAAAAGGTTTATTGCATGGAACCACTATATTGTCTTTTTTCCTTATAATTTATTATTACTCTTGTTATCATAGTTTTATTTTATGCTTTATCGAAAAGATGTATTATTTTGATGTGACAAATATTGTTTGCACCTTTGACGTAAAGGACATTTACGCCCTCGGTGGATTCTTGCCCTCACACAGCTCAGGCAACAATTTTCCGTACTGGGCGTAGAAATGCTATTTTACTCCCTTGGTGGAAAAATAACTGTTTTGCAACTTTAAATTTTTATTACTAAGCCACATAGATATTGTCAAGAACTTTTGGTGTAGCACTTTGGGCAGTTCAGTAAAAAGAACCTTATATCCTATAGGGACGCAAACTTACATTTAACCAGGAATAGCACAAATACAGCTGTATATAAAACCATCATCCCCGTCGAGAAATCTAGAGTCCAATTACTTGAGCCCATCCCTAAAATTTCCCCTCAACCAGATAGCCGACTGGGCCCGTAGTAATATAAATTTGCTAAAGTTACTTTAATTGGTTTCGTAATTTATTTCTGCTTTACTACAATACAATATAATTTCTAAAACTATTTTTATTTTTTCAGCCTGGCGGCCGACCCGAGACAGACTTCACCCTGGACGTGCCCCGCTCCGAATTGTTATCGAAACGTTTACGAGAAGACAAAAAATGGCGATTTCGATGTCGACTGCTCACCTCATTTTTGGGACTGGTGTTTTTTCTGTTGTCTGTGATGGGTGTCAGTCTTGTACTCACGAGGGGAAAAAGGATGTTTGGGAGCATGGTGTAAATAGGACAGAATAATTAGGATTGTCCGTTTTCAGAAGATCTGTTTAGACTCCTGTTCAATTCAACAGCAACTAGACATATTTTTTGGAAAATTCAAAATCGTTATTTCTTTTTGAAAAAATAAAAAACAAATTTGTTTTTTACCGATACTTGTAGGAAAACTTTTTGAAAATCTTGAATACAGAATATGCAGCGCTCATGGAAACTTTAGAATAAAATAGATGACTTTTGTGGAGCTACTGACGCGTTTTAAAATTTTTTCGAAATAAAATTTTAACACACAATTAAAAGATACTTTAAACATTTAAAATCATCTAAAAAATATTACTGCTTTGTTTTGTAAAAAAAGGACCTATCTTTTTTACACCCTGTAAAAAAATTAAACTCCAAAAATTTTTGAAAACCGCATTTTTTTAGTATTTACGATTTGAAATTTACCAAAAAATGTCCAGTTTCAGTTGAACTGAGCAGCAGCTTATGTTTATTTTTAAGAATGATTGAATGCGCAAAAATAGAGTGTAGAGAATTTGTAAAACTGTAGTTTATGTGTATTGTGTCTCATATTAGATTTTTTTTTATTTATTAATAAAGAACATAACTTTGGCATCAGCTTTTACTTTACTTGCATGGAAATTCGGAGTATATGGGCTGGATTGCTGGAATAAAAACATATTAAAGCATTTTTATTTTTATATAAGGCCCTGTGAGCGCCAGAATTACGTCCTAGTATAAAAGGCGTAGTAAGAATTGGCTACGAAGTCTGTCGGGAAGGGGGCACCCGACAAAATTATTTTTGTCGCAAATTTCGGTAATTATATACAGGGTGCCACAGATCCCCATGCATAGGGATCTCGGAAACCGTAAGAATCGAAGTCGGTTAAATTATGGAAGTTGCCATTTAGGTGCTAACAACATGCCGAGTGAAAGTTGTAAAATTCCGAGTACTTTCGGAGATATCCGAAAAAATCGAAATTTGCTGATACCTTTAATTTTTTTCTGACGTTATTTAGAGAGATTTGGTAAAACAAAAATTCCATGCACTTTTAAGGTCTATAAAACAGCTTAAGATTTTCCGTACGACGTTTTGTTTTCGCTAAACCATCATCAACTTTATTTTTTTAAATGCGGCACTCAATTGTATATTGCATTTTTTTGAAGCAGTTAAAATTCCAATTACAATGATGTATAACACCTAATATTTTTCCGTTAAATAAACATATTTTCCATAAGAGACAATGAGTAAGACAAGGAACGCACATCATTTCTTATAGGGGCGTACCATATTTGTTAATAAATATTAAGTGTTATACATTTTGTAATTGGGATAATAAGGTTAAAAAAAAAATTAAAAAAAAACCCGGGGTCCGTTTTTAAAAAAATAAAGTTCATGATGGTCTCGAAAACAAAACGTCGTAAAAAATCTTTAAACCCCTTTTTTTAGAGCAGAAGGGGATGAAAAGTGTCTTTTTTTTTCCTATCTCTTTAAATCGCCAAAAAAAAATTTAAACGAAATCAGCAAATTTCTGTTTTTTCCGGAATTCCGGTTGGCCCTTCGGCATGTTGAGGCCCCTAAAGGGCAATTTTCCCAAATTAACCGACTTCGTATCTCTTACGGTTTCCGATATCCCCATGCATGCACTCGAATCTGTGGCACCCTGTAGAAGTAGGGCTCTACTGTTTTTTGGCCATAAAAATCAAAAAATTGACATATTGGTAAGTTTTTTTTCCTTTTATTCTACTCTTCATCTAAAAACAACCGATTTATAATGATTTTTGCAATTGAAAATTCAATATTTCCAACTTTTGACCATAAATTTGGGGGTCATCTGATAATAGTTTGCAATTTTTTTTTCTTGTTGCGTATTAAAAGACGAACAATTAAAAAAAATTAATATCTTTGTTTTAACGATTTTTATAGCTATTTATTTAGTACATTTGTCTATGCTATTTATGTATCAAGGGCGTTACCTGAAGGTCGAAATAGCCCGAGGGCCTCTGGCCCGAGGGCTAGATTTCGACCTGATGGCATTATAGTCAGTAAAGCCCGTGGTGCATACAATGCTTTATGTTTTACCCAAAAAAGAGTTTTTCAATGACTAATTACATTATTTATTCGCAATATAAAAAATAAGTTGTGTACCTGTATACGTAAGTAGATAATGACTGGTGTTAAGTTTGACTTTGATGTTTCTGTCAGTTAGTCAGTTGGCTTTTTTTATTTAACGAGTTGCTCAAAATGGAAGAAATTCCACAAAATATAAGAGAAAAGGCCATAAAAGCGACCTAAAATTTTTTGCCAGTTAAATCAAGGCAACAGTATGATCGGGATTGGCATATTTGGTATTTGGAAAGATGCGAACGCAATTCTTCAAATAACCGAAAACGTTTTAATGGCATATTTCCAGGAACTGGTAAGTTATTGATTTTATTTTAATACATATGTTTAACAAACTTTATTATTTTTAGTCGGAAAAATACAGTCCGAACTCTCTCTGGACCAAGTATTCCACCCTAAGGTCTACGTTGATGGTCTATGAAAATATAGACATTTCGCAATACCATCGTCTCATATCTTTTTTAAAAGTTAAGTCGAAAGGATACGTCCCGAAGAAGTCTAAAGTTTTGGAAGGAGAACAAATATTAAAATTTATTAAGAAGGCTCCTGATGATATCTACTTGATACACAAAGTCATATTGGTAATGGGTGTTTTTGGAGGTTTAAGACGAGATGAGTTGGTCAAAATGACCATTGATGACATTGAAGATAGAGGAACAGTCTTGGTTATAAAGGTACCAGAAACTAAAACTTCAACTTCAAAAGTTTTACTGTCATTGAAGAAGATTTAGGCGCTTTAAATTTAATAAAAAGTACAGAACATTAAGACCAGCTGGAATAAAGGAGCGAAGATTCTTTCTTACCTATAGAAAGGGTCGATGTACAGTACAACCCATTGGAAAAAAAACCATAGGAAGCGTCCCCAAAATTGATCGCAAAATTTTTAAAACTGGATAATGCAGAAGCTTACACCGGCCACTGTTTGCGTCGCACATCGTCAACTTTACTTGTTGAGGCAGGTGCTTCGTTTGAAACGCTAAAACAACATGGGAAATTGAAAAGCTCTTCAGTAGCTGAAGGATATATAGAAGAAAGTATTTCATCCAAAAACAAAGTAGCCAAAATGATTGCCAATTCAGTTAATTCCGAGGTTAATTCCGTATCGACTATTGAAAATTCTTTAATGGACTGTTCTTCTATACAAAATAGCGTTAGTGCTACCACCGCTGCTGCCATCACAAAAAACACCGACCATTCTATAGTGGGATCAGCTACATTTTCCGGGACATTTCAAAATTGTAATTTTTATTTTGGAAATAAAGTTTAATTTTTAGTATTGTTTAAAGAAAAAATTATTTTTTGTATAAACTTGATATTTATTGTGAGAGAAATAAAATTGGATAAGCAATAAAATTTCCATATAGTTAGGGATTATAAATTATCATAATGCCCGCTTATAATGCCCTAGGTGTGATAGCAGGTATTATTGCTATCATAACATATTCCGTTTCTAAGGTATTATAGATCAATAATAGATAGGTAAAACATAAAAAAATTAATATCTTTGTTTTAACGATTTTTAAAATATTTAAAAATATCAAAAATTTTTAATTGTTAAAAAAATATGAAAAATGAATGCATGACTGTCAAATCTTTAATCAAAAGTCAAAAAATTGTTTTTTGACTTTTCAAATTAAAACATCTTTATAAAATAATTGTTTTTATTTTTTGATTTTTTATGGCCAAAAAACAATGAAGCCCCACTTCTCCAGTACTCAAATTTCAAATTAAATTTCTCTTTTACCAAGGTGTTTTTCTTGAGACCAATAACATTCAGTAAATAGCATCTGGTATCTATTTGTAGTGAGTCTCATGTCTCACCGCTAAATAAATAATTCCTTTTTTACTTGCTCCCTATATAATTACATGAATCTTTTTACAGTTCATCCAGAAAAGTTCCGTGTTTCGAATACACAGCCATTTAAATTTAATATTTACTAAGTATTATTAAAAAAACGCAATTAATCATAAGTATTATTAAATAGGCTATTTTTTAGTTTTAAGAAATAAAACAAAAAGATTGTATTTAATGATAACTAAATATAATTAAATTAAATTGACGTATTACAGTTTTTATTGTTACTTAAAAAAATTATTGTCTATTCTATTCATTTAAATGTATAATTTCCCGTTAAAAAGAAATTTTAAAGTTTATTTTTTTGTCAACAAAAAATAAAATTTCTTTAATTTTTGTTGAATTAAAAAAATATAAACAGAATTAAAGACTTCTAAAAACTTTTATAACGTGTTTAACTAAAATTATAAATAATGGGAATAGAACTCCGAGAGTTTGGACTTTTTTATTGGAAATTTCCTTCTTTTAAAGAGCTATTTTAAAATTTCTTTACTATTAATAGTTTTGAGTTATTAACAAAAAACGAAATGCTTCCGACCAATTTTTCTAGACATATTTAATCAATAACATCCCAAGGGGGTTTCAA